>SWBL01000281.1:0-68784 GCA_024195585.1 Aureobasidium sp. EXF-3400
GGAAGGCCTCCACGGCCTGAGGTGCCCTCTGTGGCCCTCAAAAGGTGGACTTGCAACTACTCAACCCCGCACGACGCCGACATCGCGCTTACGCTCCTTGTCTTCTTACTGCATAAGATATCACAGTTGCAAGAGTAAGCTAATCTCAGCTTCCTCTAGACTGCAACTACGCTTCTCTTGCCATTGGTTGCAACCCTTGCAAGTAAGCAGATAAGGTTAGCAAGGCATTTATCTTCTAGTTAAGCATACGGCTCTCCTTCTCCCGAAGATAAACATGCGTCTACCAAAAGTTGCAAGACAGATCTAAGTGATCTCTCCTACTAGAGGAGCTTTAATCGATATAAGAAGGATATCCCTTCTTATAAGGAGACCGGACAGCATAGTACAACTAACATAGCACTTTAGCCTCTTTAAAACTTCTTTACACCCTCCGTTTATACAACTCTCTTACCTTCTAATGGATTCTAACTATTAATACGATCCTGTAACTAGCTACCACTAGCCTAGAGGACCTGCAACTAGTCCGTAACAGTCTAATTAACCGATTATGGACCTCTTTACGGCTACCCGCGAAGAAATGACCGAGATTATTCGACGTTTAGATGAATAGCGAAGAGCATAAGACGCTGCTTTTGCTGCCTTCTAGACTAGAGAACCCTCTAGTCCGTAGCCGTAATAGGTTCCCTCTCCGTAGCCTACGGAGCTAATGCAATAGGACACTCCTCCTAAAACTAGTACTACAACTAGAGATTATAAGTTCCGTCCTAAAGTACCTATTTAGAAACCTCCTATTTTTAAGGAGAAGATAAAGAATAAAGAAGTAGACAACTAGATCGACTAGATTAAGAATTAGATTAGTTTGTAAGAAGACTTTGTCTTTTATAGACCCTTACGCGATAACGAAAAGAATCGCCTTGTTACTTCCTATTTAGAGGGAGATCTATTTAGTTGCTAGTAAGAGCATATTAGAGTCAACTCTTTTGCTACGTAACTGTCTAAAATCTAGTACCGTTATACTAATCTAGATTAGATGGAGATTAAAAAGAGACGCTTTAAGCATATAAGATAGACTGGTTTAGCTAGGGCTTTTACAAGGGACTTACAAACCCTTTCGCGTAAACTTATCCCTATCCTATCTCTAGAACATTTTCTTAGAAGGTATAGGGATAGCCTTCGAGAGGATGTAAGAGATGCTCTAGACATATAGCTTTGTTTACCCTCGAATACTCTTACTAATGATTACATTAATAGAGCTATTGCTCTCGATAAGGTTTATTTCTGTTACCGCCGAAAGAACCAAAACGAGAATCTAAATGCAACTGTCGAATCGCTTAATGTAATAGGCGAGAAGAAGAAAGGCAAGGGTAGTGGTAAAGGTAAAGGCAAGTAGGACAAGTCTAAAGTCACTTACTACGCCTACAACAAGAAAGGTCACTACTCTAGCGAATGCCGTTTAAAAAACAAGTAGGTAGGGTTGCAACTAAGGCAACTTCCTTACCTACTAAGGCCTCTTTCGAAGAAGAGAACCCGGATGTTAGTATAGACGTGAACGTAACCGCTAGATCTTCGACGAAAGAGGAGACTAAGTACTTTACCGCCCTAGATAGCGGTCTTCTTACGCTACACGGAACTGTTAGACCTCGTAACAATATCCGTAAGATTATCTTTACTCTTAATACTACAGCATCTAGAGTTTATATATTAGCTTTAAAAGCTAGAACCTTTTAGAAGAGTTCTATCATTCCTATTGCAACAAAGTTAATTGTTCTACCGAACGGATAGACTATTGTAATAAAGGAAGGACTCGAACTACCTTATTCCTTAGGGGATTAGTTAAGCATTCTTAAAGCTCGACTTATAGACTTTAAAGGATACGACGTTATCCTTAGATTGTCCTAGTTTATGAGACATAACCCTATTATTAATTAGCAGATTGACATAGTGCAACTAATTTAAGAAGACTCTCTTGTAACTTATGTCCTTAAATCTTAATTAAGAATCTTTAATCTACAAGATAATAAGATTAAGGACGAGAGAGAACTACTATATGCACTTACTAACCCTGCAACTAATAGACATCTTAGTATAAGAAGAGCCCCTTTACTACTTATAGCATTACGTGCTTTCTCGGAGCCTATAACTAATAGCAAACCTACTATTATAACGCTCCTTCTCTTCGCCGTAGTCTTGCAAAAGTATCTATTGGTATTTAAAGAAGAATTACCTATAGGACTGCCGAAGAAGAGAGATATTGTCCATTTAATTAACACTAGAGAAGCAAAGCCTACGAACGTATAGGCTTATTCGTTAAATCCAATGTAGTTGTAAGAACAGTAGAAACAAATTAATATGCTATTATAACGAGGTCTTATCTAGGAATCCTCTTTACTATGGGGAAGTCCCGTACTATTTATACCTAAACCTAGTAATGAATGGAGAATGTGCGTTGATTTTCGTGCTCTTAATAAACTTACTAAGAAAAATGGATACCCCTTACCTCTCGTGCAAGACTACCTCGATGTACTTGCTAGAGCTGCTTGGTTTTCTAAGCTTGATCTTATCTCTAGATTCTAGCAATTGTTAATGGACCTAGACTCCGTTATAAAGACTACGTTTAATACTCGGTAGGGAAAGTATAAGTTTCTTGTTATGCCTTTTAGCCTCTACAACGCTCCTACAACTTTCTAAACCTTAATAAATAAAGTCCTACGTCCTTTTCTAGGCAAGTTAGTTGTTATGTATCTTAATGACATTCTAATTTACTCTAAAACAAAGGAGGAACACGTAAAGCACTTACATAAAGTCTTTAAAGTGTTGCAACAAGAAGAACTCTTTGCCTCTACTAAGAAGTGTATAGTAGGAGTGCAAGAAGTTGAGTTCTGTGGACACCTTATTACGCTAAATCACACTTAACCTATGCAAGATAAGGTTAAAGTTATTAGGGATTAGCCTATCCCTTAAAATACGTAACAAGTTCGTTAGTTTTTAGGACTTGTAAGTTATTACCGCCGCTACATTTGTGGCTTCGTAAAACTTGCAGCCCCTCTTTCTAATTTGTTAAAGGAAGAAGATATAAATCTTCGTGCTATTAAGAAACGCCCTATTTAGTAGAACTTACAGTGTACTTATTCCTTTAATAAGTTAAAAGAATCACTTGTAACTAGACCCGTTTTAGTTGTACCTAACACTTTAAAGCCTTTCTAGATTGAAACAGATGCTTCTAAGTGGGCAATAGGTTTAGTTCTCTACCAAAATAGCGAGGATGACAAGTTACATCCTATTACATTTAGTGGGCGGAAATTGAAAGCCGTAGAACTAAACTATCCTGTCTACGAGAAAGAAGGACTTGCAATTAAGGAAGCATTACGCACATGGACTATGTACATTCAAAACGGACATAAGATAGTTATTTTAACTAATCACGAAAGCCTAAAGTACTTATAGACCATAAAAACCCCTAGCAAGCGAGTTATAAGGTGGTTTAAGGAGTTTTCCGAGTATAATATCGAGATTCGATATAGGAAAGGATCTAAAGCTATTGTTCCTAATGCTATATCGCGGCGCCCTGATTTTATAGGAAATACTCCTACAAATGTTATAGAACGTATTAACGCTATGCGGTTCTAAGTAGATGAAGAGATAGACTTTATAGATGCAATGATTGCTTTTTAACTCTCTAGTACACTTCTATAGGAAGAACGCTTACAAAAGCTTATCTAAGAGAAGGCAATTAACCACACGGTTATTAATAATGATGGTACACTAGAGTTGTAATATATTCTGCTAGACAATAAGGGAGTTGCACCATATCTTGCACTAGAATTCCGCGCGGATTTCTTAGATTATATGCATTGTAACTACGGCTATTTCGGCTCCCCTAGTTTGCTTAGACACGTAGAGTCTAGAGCATGGTGGCCTTCCATTAAAAAGGACATTCAGTATTTTGGTAGACACTATCCTATTTATTAGATTACTTAAAAGAAGAGTAGCAAGGAGAATAAGACACGCTTCCATTAAGTTAATGTAGAGTTGCAACCATTCGAACGCTAGGCATTAGACGTTATTAGACCTATGCCTCCTTCTCTTAGTAGAAAGCAGTATATGCTAACCGCTATTAATTATGCAACAAATTAGCCTATTGCAAAAGCAGTTAAGTCCGTAGACGACGAGACTACTGCTAAATTTATATATAAGGAAATCTATTACGCTTATAGATCACCGAGAGAGATTCTATCTAATAATGGTGCTAATTTTGTGTTAAGAGTTGTGCAACACCTTTGTAATAAGCTTAAGGCTAGGCATTAGCTATCTTCTCCCTATCATCCGCGTGCAAATAGCAAAAATAAGAACCTTAATAGTATTCTTAGGTCTATTCTAACTAGAATGTATGTCGGGAACGAAGTCGCAATGTAGGAAGACTTCCTACTAGAAGCAGTCTCCTATTATAGAACTCGAATGCACTCCAGCATAGGTTTTAGCCCTTATTACCTAGTATATGGACGTTATCCTCGCATTCTAGAGGATGAAAATTAACCTAGGCCGCTTAATATTCCTATTGCAGATCATGAGAAGAGACTTATAGTTATAAAACATGTAAGGCACCTTATAAATGAAAAGCTCTTATAACGAGCTATCCGTGTAAAGCTTATAAACTCTTAAATTCTTAAGGAGCATGCCGGACTAGCTTTTAAAGAGAACGAGTAGGTCTTGTTGTAGAACCCTAAGGCTACTAAACTCGTTCCGAAATGGACTAGGCCTTACAAAATCCTAAAGGCACATTAGTTAGGCACCTATACATTACAAACACCTAAAGGAAGAGTGTTGCGATATCTAACTTACGGCAATCGGCTTACAAAGGCTAATTGCACGAGTGTAACTAGCTTTTAGAACCGTCCGAATCCATTAGTAGAGAAGTTGCAAGTTAAACTAACTAGTTTATTAGTGCTTAACGCACTAGACAGCGAAGAATTAATAGTCCCTGATGTTAAGACGTAGTCTACTCTATTAGAAGCTAAGTAGAGAAGACTATAGAACTTCGCCCTAGGATCTAATTATCGTTTAGGTGCACGAAGATTCCTAGTAGGGGAGGGAGACAAAGTTATAAGATCTGCAACTAAGGTAGAAGACCTTAAAATCTCCTGTGGCGTTTATAAGTCGAGAAGACTAAAAGCCTATAAGAAGTCCGGAGGCTAAGAGGACGCTTAGATGGCGCCGGTAGAACTCGTTATCTAAGAAGCACTTATAAAAGCGGATAAACGACATAAGCAATACTAGGAAGAGGTGTTGTAAAAGAGAATCGAAGACGGCGACAAACTAAGAGACGAATTCAGCCGCCGCTAGCAGTGGAAAACTACTGCAATAGAGTCTCCAAACTTAAAAGAGGACTTAGTACTAATTGCAACTACTATAACAGACATCTCTAAGCCTTTTAAGGCAAATGAGAAGAACTAGTATTCCTTGCGCATAAGAAGAACTCCTACTAAGAAGTTTAGAACGTAAATTAAGTAAGGAAAATGTTATTGTAAGCTACTTTTAGCTGCTAGTTGTCTAAAAGAAGGCTAATGCCTAACTATTAGTACAAAATTAAGGAAGAGTTAGCAACATTCTACTACTCTAAAAAAGGAAAAAGGATAAGCAACCTTTTGCTATCTTAAAAAACAAAAGAAACCCTAGTTGTAACTATGCAACTAATAGAAACCACTGTTGCAAATCAAAGATCCCTACAACTAGAAAAGAGAACCTAAAACCCTCTATAACAACCTTTCCTCCTATCTTCTAACTCTTCTAGCACGCTCGATGACATACCACTACTAGATAGTGTTAAGAATGTTAGTAGAAATAACCTGCCATCTAGTGTTTCTAATTCTAGTTCTGTTAAGGACCGACTTATTACTGTCCTTAGGGAGTTGCGAAGTAAGAGCCTAATTAAACATGTCTTCGAATGTAATATTAGCCTCTAAGATACTGCCGTCTACAAAGACATTAAGGTTAATGCGTAACTAATGACGACCATTAGGGTAAGGAATGGTAAAGTTAGGGAACTCTAAGTTTCTAGCTATAATGTCCATGTTAGTAATTAGGATCTAAAGTTCCTCGTTAGGATTAAGGACAAGGCGAGAGAGAGCTCTAGTAGTTGTAGAAGGAGGGCTAACTGCAACTATAACAACGCGGCTAGAACTAGGTGCAACATAAGTTAGAGGTGTAACCTAAGTTATAGAAGAAGTAGGGCGACGATTAACTATAGGACCCATAAGATTGCCGTTCTAGAGAGAGCACCACTTGTATCTATTACTAAAGACATAGTTAGTATAGGCACCGCTAAAGAGAGGACTAGTTACAGAAGTTATAGTAACATAATTACTAAAATTGCTACTTCTATCTCTGTAACGCTTATAGGCATAACGGCCGGCGTTGACGGTGCGATCGTGTAAGGCATAGGCCATAGTTGTAGTGAGGGAGTAAGGTGTGTTAGTCTTTAACTAACCATTAGTCTTCTTAAAAGTGATTTCGTACGTAGGAGCTAGACTTTGACGGTTGTTGCGATCTAGGAAAGCAGCTGTCTTAACACTAAGTCTAATTTGTTCATTTGAATCTACAAGGGCCATAGCTAATTTATAGATCTAACGAACGAAGTTAAGGTCTAACTTCTAGAGAATTGCACCTATTACAAAAAGTTAGAGGCTATAACAAGATTAGAAATGGATGCAACTCACGAATATTAGCAATCTGCTTAATAGTGTAGTGTCTAGAAGGACCGCCTTTGCTAGTAGGCTTGCGAGGAGGCTTGCCGCCGCTATTACTACCGCGCTTGCTAGTACTAGTAAGGGAACTAGCGCTAGGACGTGCAATAGCCGCCGACATTGTCATAGATAGTAAAAGTGATAAGAAGGAGTGTAAGAAACTGTCGCGGATGTTGTTACGCGCAAAAAGAGTGCGCGTTATAGATAGAAAAGAGTGGGAATTAGTATGCAAGTAAAGAAGGCTTATTATAACTAATGATGAAATGGAAGAACAGTGTGTAAGAGGAAGTGTAATGTGCAACTATTAAAGAAGAAAGTACTTAAGTAAGATTAAGAAGCTTAATTAAGTATAGAAGTTAATGTTGTAGAGAAAGTTTAAGCTAGTTAGAGAGGCTGGTTTTATACCTCGATTTTCACGAGCTAGTAAGTGCAACTAACAGTTGCAACTAACTAAGGTATAAAATTAGGAAGTAAGAAACACGGAGCGTGCTTCTAATGTAGGCAGCTGCCACATGTGCTGTCGTTACAAGGAAGGAGCATGTAAAGTGAGATCTAAGAGCGAAGCAGTAGTTGTAGGCGACAAGGTCGCTGCCTAATGAGTGAAATTAGCTATAACGAATGTAATAAGTGCTTTAAGGGATGATTAAGGAAATGGAGGAGACTAATGCTAACGCAATAATCGTTGCGGTAGAAGGGAAGTTTCTAAGATGAATCTTAGCCCTTAGATGTGCAACTCTGTTATAACTAGATAAGTCGTGATGCAACTAGAGAAGTTGTTTCGTAACTAAGGTTTCTTCGAAACCTAACCATTATTTCCTTTATATTGTTGATTTCTATTGATATTGGCGACAATACTAGAGTAGGTGCTTTAGTCTAAGTAGGGGAGGATGTTATTGCGATGCCGGAGCTAAGGCTCTTCTTGGCGGATTGTGTATATAACCATGCCGTGCGCCAGTAGTCTAAAAAATCAAGTTCCTTTAGCAATCACAGGCATAAACTAGTATCTGTAATCATGACCCTAGCCCTAATATGATTCTCTATTTGTTCACCTAATCCACGATTGAAATGCTCAATTATATATGGAGTATATCTCGAGTACTTTCATGCTTGCTGTCGATACATTCTTGAGGAGGGTTGGTATGATTTAGAGCTATGGATTCCACAGCCGGTCTTCGGAACGATTGCAGTCGTAAAAGTATAAGGGTGGAGGGCAGATTACTGCTGGACATAGCATCTTAGGTATCTCGTCCAATATAGCCCTAGGTCACATTTTAAACCGCCAGTCATACGGAGCAGACACGTTAGAACAGTCGAAGAGGAATTAGTTGTTAATAAGGATTAGTGCAAGGTCGTAGTCGACAACGTAAGTCAAAGCCAGGGTGGCACCCGAAGCAAAGCCGACTTGAGCTCTCGAGAAACTCAGAAAATGAGAAACTTCCCAACAAGGCCTGCCTTGACCGTCGCCAGTGATGTGTACACCGAGCACTTTCCGAAGAACGCCCAATTACGAGGACTCTATCCCTTGACCCTGCCCTCTGTGGCCAGCCATGTTGCGAACTCCACTGGATTGCGGGTTTGCATGAAGATGGTACTAGACAGAGTCAACAATGGATCGGAACATACGAAAAGGCAGACACATACCCTGGTCCTGTAAATTTGCACACCAAGCCCTCGCTGGCACTCAGATTGGAAATTATCCCACCACTGGCAATACGCTCCAGGACGTACTTGGCATTCCATGCAACCAGGTGGCCGTTGTCGATGATGTACTTTTCGCCCGGTTGAAGCTACTTTGTGTCAGCATTGGGACCTATTCTGCAGGAAAATACACTCACGTCTTTTCGGATGATAGCACCCAAGCTGCTCACCCAAAGGATTCCGACACCGGACACCTTGTAGACAAAGAAGCCTTCGCCAGAAAACATGGCTTTGCTGAGCCCTTGAGCCTTGTAATCCTTTATGACACCTGTGGTTGACTTCAGTAAGAGATGTGTTGTTCAGAAAGACAGAGCATAGCCTACCCTGAGTACAAGCCAAGAAAGCATCCTTGCCTACGTTCCACGTTTCTTCTCCTGTAAGTCTGATATTGGTGATGTCGCCGAGAGAAGCGGGTGCGAGGAGAAGCTCGCCAGGACCAGTGTACGTAGATTGGGCCATATGACCACCGGCAACCAACTTCTTGAAGGAGAACTTAATCGTACCTTGCAAGGTTATGGTCGGAGACATGGCAATCATAGCTCCTGGTTTGACGGTCAGAGGACAGCCTATAGCAAGCTGGAGTGTGAGAATGGTATTCGTATCTCTGTGGCTGATTCTGTAGCTTCCTCCATTGAAAGTGCCCACATCGTCGACAGTCGCGCCTGCGCCGACGAAGTGTGTTTGTGGGGGTGCACCGCCGGGCATGTTGGCCGTCAGCGAGGTATTCAGCGATGGTCTCGCAGGCTCTTTTGCTTTGTCCATTGTAGGCTTTGTGTCCTGAGGATGACCAGGGTAGTAAGGTAGTGACTGTTGCTGAGGTGAGACAGGGCTTGGCTCGTACTCATGTGCACCTATGCTGCCAGCAGGTGGAGGAGGTGATGCCGGAGGAGATACAAATTGTGTCTGAATAGGAGGTGGGGCAGAATTGTATGAGAAGCGATTGGTGTCTGGTGGGGGAGCAAAGTGGTGTTGCGGTGATGGCTGAGGTTGGGGAGATGGTGAGTAGGAGGGGTTCCCAGTGCTGTTGTGTTGGTCACCGCCTGGCGGAGGTGGATAGTGTTGTGTGTTGGTTGGAGGCGTGTTTGAGGTAGGAGGAGAGAAATAGCTCTGCTGCTCTGGGGAGGGTAGTGTCAGATTATATCGTTGTTAGTTGGTGGATGAATTTACCTTGAGGAGGAGCTAGGATGTGTTCGTTAGCAATATTCATCCTATCTCTTGCACAGATGATGGCTTACGAGGGAAGTATTGAGCTTGATTGCTCGACATGATTGAAACAGCCTGACCGACCAAGGCAAGAACGATCCTTAACTTCTTGTGAGAGTACCTTCTCAGTCCAGTGCCTAGTTTACGAGACGAATGCAATACCAGGACAATTGCAACACACACAACTCAACGAAGAGAGGTAAGAACAGAGAGAGAAACTTACACTAAGGTCACAGCACGGCGGCCGTCTTAGATTATTAAATACTCCCTACCTCGTAGCCTTGCGAGTCCGCTTGCAGGTCGCTGCGTGATACGATTGGAGCAGTGCCCCGCTGCCGCAAGCGCTGCCATCAGCGTCGGCGGTTACAGTCCTTGGCTGCGAGACATGTTCACCACTCTGGACCCGTATCTCGATGAATGTGCTACCCTCGTTCTTAGGTCTGAGAGACTGTATTCCTGAAAGTTTCGTGTCCTCGGTATGCGCAACATGCTCCGCCAATGCTCGGGTTGTTGCATCCCAGCCGATTGGTGCATATTCAGCATCGCTTAAACCAGTAAGATCGCAATTGCAGACACAACGGGTCATCTGCGAATCCTTCTGACATCGTCTGATTTCGCAAGGCGCAATCTATCCAGATTACACGTCGGTACCTCCGGACAAGCAGTATACAGCAATGACTTCAATTGGCTCCTTTTCAATTGTGAGTCAGCCCAGCGGCACCCCACACTTGAATACGATTACTTCTCAGACCCGTAAAGACACCCCCAGTGACATGGGCACTCTCAACAGCAAAGTCGTCTATGATCAGGGGGTCTGTCATTCCGGGGGTGCCGCTGCTTCGACCCCCACATCCTTGAATAGACCATTCCTGTTTGGGGACACCGCGATGGTTTGCTTTTGATTGGCCAATTCTGTACTCGAAGGAAGGAGATGAAGGCTTAGCTCCTCTTCGGTGACTCGACCGGGAGCACTTCATCTGACGGTATTTACCCAGCTCGTGTCCAGACTCGAGTTTCTTGGTCTTTTGTTTCCTATCATTCTTTTCGACAGTCTTCGCCCACCACCCGGAACCTCACGGTGTGGTCTTGTCAATAGAAGCGACCTACTGCAAAACCGCTGCCTTGATAGCAGCTGTATCATTCGCAGATTGCGAGTAATTCTCTACTCATTTTGTTTCTACTCCTCAGAGAAATCAAAATTTCTTCATTTTCAAACCTCATTCAAGATCCGTACTCATTCTTAACAATGGACATGTCTACTCAAATACCCATGGTCGGCTACTTCATCTACCGCTCGAATGAGCAAGCCGATCCTACCGCTCTCGAGTTCTGCCCTCCTAAGGGCTCCGATGAGCTCTTCTTTGCTCTCAAAACCGCCTTCCCTCACGTCAAGACTCATTCGGACCGCATGAGAAACGCAGTCATTGAGTTTCTCAAGCAGGAGCTGGACGAAGAACAAATCAAAATGACAACTCCTGTCATCCCTCTGGACACTGACCTGTCTTGCGATATCCCCACCGAATCTCCTTGGTGGCCTTCCATGGATTCCACTGCCTCTACTCTCAGCAGCCCTGATCTCTTCAACCTGGCTACTCCTGCATCAATGTCCTCTTCCCAGGCTCCAACAATGAGCCGTCAGAACTCCTCCTCTCAATCCAGCACTACCCAAAAAGCTAAGCCTGGACTTGAAGAGATGACCGGCGTCTTCAGCTTGTCATCAACCTCTCAGCCCAAGACTCGCGTACGCAGGAAGATGACCGAGGCCGAAAAGCTCGAGTACCGCAAGCGTCGTATCGTCAAAGCGTGCGACTCGTGCAGCAAGCGTAAGCGAAAGTGCTCTCATAACCAACCTGAAATGGAGAAGCTTCGCTCTTCCAAGGTCACGAAACCCAGAGCAGCCGCATCGAACATCAACTGGGCATGTGTTGAACAGATTGAGAAGGCCGTCTTCCAGCCTGCGGAACCTTCTATTGTTGACGAAGACCCCTTCATGTTCCTGAATCAGAACATGTTCAGCGACCTTCCTGTCACTGATAACTTCATCTTCGACAGTACTACAATTGCTCAAGCTCCTCAACAGACTAGCTGGCCTTGGAGCGATACTGCTGATTGGACTCTTATCGACACTCCTCTACTGGCTCAAGCAACACCATCCTCCCCATCCTACCAACAAGCACTATTCCCTGCTTCGACCGGCCTCCTTTCGCCGCAGCCGACACCACAAGTAGAACTGATACACGAACCGGCCGAACAAGTACGAGCTTCAGAATTACCAACTACGACGCAAACACCCACACGAACGTGGCGTACGTTCTCAGACTTCTCTCGTACAGCCTTCTCCACCGCCGACGGCCTTGACGGCAAGGAACAAACTGCCTTTATGGGCCTCTCAACTCCAGGCGACATGGTGTCGCCAACTCAATCGCGTAACGTACACTCTCCCTTGGCAACTCTTACCGGAACTCAATCTTCTTTCTCTCTTGCCGGCTCGGTCATGCCTTCTAGTAGCGACGAGATGCTACCACAGTTCGTTCCACAGACCTATGGACTAACCGAGAATGTTTGTCGCTCTGGCGCATCACAACCTCGAAGTACTAGAGGCGGCATTGCTGGCATTGCTAGTAATGGACTGATTGGTGGACTCGACCAAGTGATCTCACAACAAAGAAGCAATGGTCAAACTGGTGCAGGACAACGTCTTGTACTGACCGAAAACAATGCAACGTCTCCCACCGAGATGGCGGGAGACCGATATATCGGGAACCCAAGCGGCACTCGAAGCACAGGTAAAAACAGCTTCAAGCTCAATCTTTTCTTGAGAATTCTGCTAACGTTCAAGCAGCTGCATCTGCCCAAGGCGGATTACAAAATGCAACAAGGACGCTCCTACCTGCTGCATCATCTGCAGGACTCTGGTCCAGCTCGCTCGATGCATCTGACCAGCTACCTGCCGCGATTGCTAAAGCAAGCAGCCATGTACTGAATAGTGCGATGAAAAACCAGCCCGCCGCTGCTGAAAGCGTGCAACACGAAAGGGTTGCTGCTACTATAGAAACACCATCAGCGGCTCGACCATCTAGCTTGTCAGCCGACTCGACAAGTACATCATCATCAACAAGTGTACTTCGCACTGTACCTGCTAGTCCACGACCTCGATCTCAGGCTGCTAGTCCAGACCTACATGGCGGACTTTCTGCCGCAGCCAGCACGCCATCGGCATCCGCCCACACGACCGCCCACGACGAAGACACCAAGAAGCTGACCTCGGCCGCTCAGGCCAAGGTCGATCTTGAGGGAAGTGAAGAAAACTCGCACACTCAACGCGAGCAGCCTCGACGACTACCCCTCAAGTCTGGCGCAAGAATGATACATGCTCACCTGAATGCTGTAGCCAGCAGCACCAGCAGCGATGCAAACATTCTCGCCAACAGTCAAACTGCAGCACTTCAAGCAGCAGCCATGACTGTACAGCCTCTACGTCACCGTCACAAGCGATCGCCTGGACAAACCCTTGCTGCTACAACCTCTGCAGACTTGGGTCTCGAGGGCACAAGGGTTGCGGCTGCCATATTGGTGGCCCAGGTTTGTGCTGCATGGCAGGCCATGGCTGGTGCATTCGTGCAAACCATGTCGACACGCACGACGTCTCGTGGAAGCAACGACAGGATTTGTCCTTCTCTGTCTGTTCCCAGAGCTGTGTCGTTGGCTGCTTAGCACGACGAGGGTGAGCTCGATAAACAATTTGTTTTATTTGTGATAGCGTTTTTGTACTTGAGTAGTTTACACGATGATGACGAAGGGGAGAGGGAAGACGAAGATGTGGAGATGAAAGATGCTTGGGAGGAAAAGTAATCTGGCGTTTATTGGTATTCTGTTTGTCTTTCATGTTTTCTTGGTCACAGGTGGTGGGTAAAGGGACGATATTACACTTCGCTCTCTAGATAGAGTCTTTGCTAAATGCAGATTGATCATCAACACTTTGAGTATCTATCTGACCATCTCCAACTTGACATGAGTGAGAATTGACACAACCATACACTAAAATTCAGCAACAGGTGTCATCCTTGGACTTCGCCATGTATAGAGCCTAACCTGCTACGGTCTAAGTACTTCAGACCTGTGGCTCCCCATTCCAGTCTCTGGTAGTAGATCTGAATTCATGTTTTATGGTGAGCTCTATTGATGTCACAAGCAATGTGTATTCATGATGAGTCCAAGGTTGATCGTTTGTGAAGCAAAATCTTGTTATTAGGGTATCTTGGTGCCCTCCTCATATGCCTATGCTATCAGCATAGTTTCAACATGGCTGTATATGGCTCTTTGCGGCCAGGACTCCTTTGTCTCCACTCCTTCTATCGCCAACAGATGGTTCTCTGTATACAGCAGTCCCGGGCGTCAGTGTTGGCCATCTTTGGACTCTTGATGTCGATAGCCGGGATGCTGCTTCGCGTGTTCGCGGTGTGTCTCGGCGGACGTGGCCGATTTGTCCGAGGCCAAGTAAGGTGCTTTCATGAGCCGCAAGACTGGCTCATATCGTGACCTCTTGGGCGCGGGTTGGTGTCATTTGCATGGTATCTCTCCCTCGCATGTTCCTCACAGAGAGGCAGCAGCTTCGATAGCACCGATGCCCTTGAAGACGCCCGGGTTGGTGACTTCGATATGCACGGGGTATTTCCATTCCATGTATTTGGTCCATCCTGTTTACTGCAAGTCAACAATCGTGATCCTTTTGCATAGTCTTGAGTGTCTCAACACTCACCCCAATAAGCGGCTTTACGGCCAAAGTACTTGCCCAAGTAGGGCACAAGGACCATTGTGAGAAGCAACTCGAGCTGCTGTAATGACTCCTTCCATTCTCTTTCGGCATCGGACTGCCATTCTTCTTCCGAGGGCGAGATGGAGGTTGTGCTGGCCGAGGTGGAGGGTAGAGAGTCGAGCTCGTCAGAGGTTACTGAGGCAGCGCTGGGGATGTTGTCGTAGGATTGATCCGACATGTTTGCGGCGTTGTGTGACTCTGGTGGAAACAGGCAACAGGGGAAGGAGCGTTTGTTTGGCTGGTCTGCTTGATTCAAGCTCTCTCGTCAATCAGAACAGTCGCGCTGCTGCATGACGACCTCGCCCATGCGGCTCTCCCGACCTCCGACCAGCGAATGTCTCTTGGCGCTACCCCACACTCATCAACCCCAGATTGGGTGCTAAAATAATCGCAGGAAAAAAAAAAGAGTTTCCAAAACACAACCAAGTTGAAGTCTGACTCTGTTCAACTCAACACACAACATAGACACACGAAAAATGGGCAAGACACGCGATCCCAGCCCGAGCGCGAGCTCAAACGCCTCTTCCGATGCCGAGGAGCCCAAGGTCACAAAGGTCGAAAAGACAAAGAAGCGCAAGCGCGTCCTGCCCGAAGATGAAATCGAAGTTGATGTCAACGCCCCGGAGCCGCCGTCCAAGAAGGCCATGCGTGAGGCCAAAAAGGCCGCAAAAAGAGCAAAGGAAGACCCCGAAGGTGCTGCTGCTGCCGCTGCCGCCGCAACCGCTGCCGCAGATGGAGAGAAGAAGCGCAGTGATTACGGTATCTGGATTGGAAACCTGGCTTTCGCTGTCGACAAGGATATGCTGCGTGTCTTCCTCACCCGCCAGGCTCAGATCCCTGAGGCTGAGATTACTCGTTTGAACATGCCTGTTCCTCAGGGTCCTCCCCAGCCTGGTCGCACCAAGCCCTCCAACAAGGGTTTCGCCTACGTCGACTTTGCAACCGAGGAATCCCTCAACAAAGCCATCGCCATGTCCGAGACCCTCGTCAGCGGCCGTAAAGTCCTCATCAAGAACGCAAAGAGTTTCGAAGGCCGTCCCGCCCAAGCAACCGCTACCATAAACGCTCTCGCTGGCAACGCAGATTCGAGCGAAGCCGCAGCAGCAGCAGGAGGTGCAGCTCCCAACAAGATCGGTCCCAACGGCAAGCCCATTTTGCCCCCTAGCAAGCGTGTCTTTGTCGGAAACCTCAACTTCGACGTCACCAGAGAAGATCTCGAGACCCATTTCTCACAAGCCGGCGAGTTGGAAGATGTCTTCATGGCAACCTTCCAAGACAGCGGAAAGTGCAAGGGATACGCCTGGATCCGTTTCGCCGAGCTCGAAGCCGCAGAGTCAGCCGTCCGAGGCTTCATCTGGACATTCGACGAAGCCAGCGATGACGAGGAAGAGGAAGAAGAGGAGGAATCAGAAGACAAGAAGGCCGAAAATTCAGCATCAGACTCTGACAGCGACGACGAGGATGCCACCGACAAGAAGAAAGACACCAAAAAGACGAAAAAGCCAAAGAAGCAGAACAAGCGTAAATGGTTCATCAACCGCCTGCACGGCCGCCCTCTGCGCTGCGAATTCGCAGAAGACGCCAGCACACGCTACAAGAAGCGTTTCGGCAAGGAGAGACCAGCTACAGAGTCACACATCTCAGATGCAGCACCCATTGCCGAAGTCGACGGAGTAGCACAAGAGAGACCTCAAAAGAGATCCAGACCCAAGGGAGATGCAGACGCCAGACAAGAGGCGCGCAGAAAGAAGTTTGATGCCAGAAAAATTAGACCGGGTAATGCGTTGGCGAATGCACCAAGAGCTTCTGCTGCTATTGTCGAGGCTTCTGGTAAGAAGATTTCGTTTGACGATTAGATGGATGGTTGATGTGTTTGTGGCATTTTGTTGGAGTCGGTATATAGGCATGGTTACCTTTCTGATTGAAGAGCATATTACAAAGCTTTTGCTTCCATCATCTTCACTTTTGTACTTTGCTTGAGTCCCTCGATGCGTACTTCTACTGTATGACTGTAGAAATGCACAGTAAACTGGCGGTACAAAGCATCGTTAAGAGGGAGCAGATGGCATGATGGCTCTCGTGGACACTTTACTGTTCTCGAAAGATATTATGCATTCTCACAGCTTGTTTCCGGCTCAGTAACGAATGGGGAGTGGCTTTAGAAAAGTATAAACAGCAGTCGACATGGCTCTATCCACAAAGTATAGCCCATAACTCATCTTGCACAGCAAGTAAACAAACCAGCTCTCTTCCCCAAACTCCAGCAAACAAGCATCGCTAAAAGATCGCAAGACATGTAAAAGCAACTTTATCCCTAAAGTGTAGTGTCAAACCATCAACTCAGCAGCTTTAACCCTCCATCCCTCACCAAACCTCTTCATACTCCAGATGACCAGAATACCTGATATCAAACACCAGATGCCAATGACAGTAAACAACCATCCATCCCCACACCAATCAATCAACGGACTAGCAACCAAAGACCCCACACAAGAAAAAATGTTGCGAACGAAATTGTTGAGCGCAATACCATGACTTGCTTTCTTGGGCATAAATTCCGTAAGCATGGTTGTGACGACAGCAAAAATCAGCATACTCCCCACGCCAAAGAAGAAATTCGCTATCATGGGGACTATCCACTTGATGTGTTTGTCAGCAGTCCATCCGTACCATATCAGGGCAAGTGGAAACATGAAGGCCCCTATCCAGGCATTCTCGCGCAAGCGATCTTCAGGTCGATAGATAAGCCGGCCATGTTCATCGTAGCGGTTTGCTTTCTTGGCTTCGCGGGCCATGATTCTGTCGACCCATCTACCTCCGAAGATGGAAGCGAGGAAATAGCCTAGTGAGTTTGGAATGTACAGGAGACCCACGATGATGGTTGAGAAGTTGTAGGGTTCCGAGGCGAAGGTTTGTTGAACAGAGATATTGAGGACATAGAGAGAGCCAAAGGTGATACTGGCGTAGTAGACGACCAGCGCCACGGCAGGGATGCGCAGGTTGAGGACGATGGTCAAGGGCTCGACGAACCACCGATGCAGGACGGCTGCGTAGCGTTTTGATTTGAGTGCGACACTCTGACGGGTGCTGGTGCGTGATAGGGTTGGTCTTGTGTTAGTGTCCTTTTCCGAGGCAGCGGCGATAACCTCAGGAGAAACTGTATCCTTCAGCGTCTCTGGTAAAAAGAAGAGGATGAAGAACCAGAGAAGTCCACCGTAGATTGTGGTGAACCACATGCAGCTACGCCATCCGAGGCCTTGTGTCAAGGCACCTCCGATGATAGGAGCTAGAAGGGGACCACACAAAGGGCCGAGATAGAACATGGACATGGCGTTACCACGTTCTCTGACGTCCCAGACATCGGCAATTGTTCCAGCACCGACAGCTTGCACCGAAGCAGCAGCACCTCCAGAAAGGACACGCATGACAATGAACATGGCAATGTTGACACTGACAGCACTCAAGATGTTGAAGACCAGGTACACGAAGAAAGAAACCAGATAGATAGTCCTACGTCCAAGGGTCTCTGAAAAGCTGGACCACCAAAGTGGAAAAATAGACATACTCAACATGTACAAGGCAACCGAAAGATTGGTGACGGTAGGTGAGGAATTGAACTCGTGGTCGATCTGTGACAGACCGGGTAAGATGATGGCACTACCCATAGGAGCAGCGGCACCTGCTACGGCGACGACAAAGGTGATGAGCCATTTTGTCCTACGGGCATAGTGTTTTGGATTTTCGACTTCGGCAAGGACAGCGACGCGGGCTAGTAGTCCTCTCCGTTGGCTCTTGGGTACGAATATGGGCTCTATGTCTTGGCTGGCTATTGAGGCCGTGGCCTGTTTCTCCAATGATGAAGCATCCTCATGATCCGGGCTTGGAAGTGGGTGTATGCCATCGGTTGCAGGTAGCGGAGCAGAGATTGACTCGACTTCTGGCTGATCCGGTACTGGTATGGAATGTATTGAGTGGTTCTCAGAGCTTGTCGACTTGGCCTCCTCTTCCGAGTGATGATCGTGTGAGCCCATGCTGTATCGGCGTTATGCTCACTTTCCTCCGAGCAACCGTTATGGCGGCAGTTTGGCGGCCTCGATGGTGATTCCGCACGACAAGACGCGTGAGATTCTGGTGAATGGTAGAATGCCAGGAGCAAAAACCGAGCGAGCCATAGCTACATGTCTCCTCGAGCATTCGTCCATAGTCAGGCCGTTGCGGAATCTCCAAAAGTGAGCGGGCCTCACTCAAAATCCTCATCAATCATCCATGCCGAACAGCCGAGGGCCTCTAATATTTCCTGATTTGGTATCGATCGCCCACAAGCAAGCCGACTTCCGTCCAAGGCCCCTCTTCACATCTTCAACATCGACGACAAAAATACTGCATGACATTGACTTCGTCCAGGTGCATCGCCTTCAGTGTCTTCTCAAAATGTAGTGGCGTGCAAAGGTTGTTGAGGCACAGGTCGAAGCTGATGCAGCCTCATGCTATCGTCACAATGTCCATGATACAACGTTGGTGGGCTTTCATACAGAGGCTTTTCAGGGCAACGAAGCTGATGTGCTAGTATTGAAGGTGCTGCGTGAAGTCTTCACATTCTGCTTAGGGAAACCACTGTCAGAGTGCACAGCATAGCCAGGTGCAGAACAAGGAAGTGGATCGTTGTCACCTGCCTACTAGTCTAGAGAGCATACCATAGCATTGATCTTGTTCTCGTAGTCCTACTTGTTGTCCTTTGGCCATTAGGGTTGGCGTCCCTTCCCCTCATATCGAACCTAAAGGTTAAAGATCAACGTCCTCGGCAGTCTGGTGCTGTGCTGAGGGGTAACATCGAGCAATGACGACCGTCGAGTGAGATAATCGAGAGTGCACGTAGTGGCGTCAAACAGTTCTGCGAGTTGGCAGAGATGTGTCTGTGTGTCCACCGATGTTTTTAAGGCGTCCATCTTTGAATGTGTCAGCGGCGAGCACGGCTAACGACAAACTGAAAGCAGCAAGACGTTTTGCGGAGAGGTGGAGAAAGTGTGGGGGTTGAGGTTCTTCACAATCAAGCGACAGATGCTTTTTAGCGACAGATTCACCGTTCATAGACCAGTCCAGGTCTCAAGAAATTTACTGCCATGCATGCCAGCAGTAGATATTCAAAACCTGGTGCTGGTCAAGTGGACGCCAGAAGTTATTGAGCTCTGTGGATGCTGTCTGTAATAAAGCTCTATGCTCCACGAGCCTGCCCCATTCTCCTCCAGCTAGCTTCTAGCAAAGTGATTCGGCCAAGATCTCGCTGGTTGAAGTGGATGCATGTTTCGAAAGAGACTCGAGATGTCGAGAAACCCAAGGTGAGAGCTCGTTAGGACAAGCACGAGTGAGCATTGCACTATTTCGACACCCAGCAACCAGGCACAGGTTGGCATGCATCAAATAACTATATCGGTCCTAAATGCCTAACCAGACCTTGTCGGAGAGTAAAGAGTTCTATGCATGGGATGATGAATTTGCAGTGAATCGCTGTACTTCACATCGAAACCTGCGAGGCTGAGTATCGCAGTGCACTTGGCAAACCAAGTTCCCGATGTGGAATCAGATTGCAAGTATTAAGTCAGAGGCTGGGACATGGATTGGTGGAAGAACCAACATGAGGGTAAAGCAGGAAGTCGAGCGAGTGGCACACATTGACACACACACGCGGCCAGCCACAGGATGCCCAATGACACAGCGATGGTGAGTTGGCACCAGCGGAAGAGGTTGGGAGCGGGTATCAGCCAACCAGGACTAGGCGTATGCGCCGATCAAGTGCGGTGACGAACAGGGAAGATTAAGTTGGGTTACATGTGCATCGCACATGGTGCGCAGTGTGATGGTACGCACGAGTGCTGGAAAGTCAAACAAAGACAGTAGTGGACTATTGCGAGGCGCAGTGGAGCACGAATGGAGGATTGACAGGGCATGGAGCAGGAGGAGTCAAGAGTCAAGGGTCGAGAGCGAAACAGTGACCCATGCTTGAGCGTTGACCCGGCAGCGGAAGTGCGGGAAGCGCATGGCGTGCAAAGTCTACCAACGAACCACTTGTTTCTGTTCGACGGTCGCTTGTGGGCAGCATCTTGCTTCTTAGTTGACCAACTTTGCCGCGGCTGCAGCCAGCGTTCTTGGATTCTGCTTCGTTCCAAGCTGCGTCGGTTCGATTCAGCGCGAACTTTGAAGCCAGAAACTACGACTCCCTTCAAGTCGAGCGTTTGCAGCTTCTTAAAACAAGCTCTGGACGGCGCGTCGGGAACACCGGCTATCTAACGGTCCATATCAACATCCAACTTGATCTCCACAAAAAAGGTGCCGACTTTATCACAAAAGTGCCATGGCCATGGTTTGTCGCGTCGTTTGCTGATTGGCGCTGGCTAGCAATCAATCGCCTCTGCTCGTGGCAGACCTCTCGACCTCGACACCCTTGACTGTTTGTTCCCATCTTGAGCGCCTCACGGACACCGACAGCCCTTCATCTAAGCAGCTTGTGGCTGCGGTCTAGGAAACATCGAATTCGCGCATCCGGATTGGCAGCGTCTCAGACTATCATCACCACTCATCACCCGTCGGGCTGCAATGACAGTCGCATCGTCAACCACCTAAATTCCCCTGAGCAGTCGCCGTCGCCATGGGTGTCGAAGCTCATCAACGACCACCGCTGCCCGCACCTACTGAACCTACCGATGTCGACGACACCGATGTAGCCACCAACATCTCGCGCCGTACCGATCAGACTTCATACTCAATCCCGGAAGACGGCAGTCCCATCAGCATCTCAACACACAAACTTACCTCCAAAGAAGGCCCACGCCTCCGCCACGGTCGCAACAAGTCACAGACTTCGCTGTTGATCGAATACTTCGAAGCCACCAAAGGCGATAAAGGAAAGAACCGACCCAGTGTCCGCGTCAAAGTAACTCCCTCGGCTCACCGCAAATCGAAAACCTCGGATTCCGTCCAGATTACAGGCATTGGCAGTGACAAGAAGCCTTCGTATACACGCCGCATCTCTCTGGGTTCCAAATCGCCAGACAAAGCTGCACCAGTCGAAGCTACCGAAGTCAGTCACTCTTCAGGAAGTAATCTCTCGGCTGCCCCTCCAGTCGAGGTCGAGATTCTCAACAACAGCGACATATCAAGTCTAAAACAGGGCCGAGAATCCCGCGACTTACACTACCTTCCTGTTACCTCGGACGTCTCATCAATGCCTCCTGATAGCTTACTTGAACCTTCTCAAATCTCGGCCGTCAGCCAAGATGTATCTGAAGATGCGAGCCGCAGTCAGAGTCTTCTAGATCTGCCTGCACAGGATCGAGCACGCAGCGCCAGCCACGAGCGCATCAAGCAGAAGGTCATTGAGAAATTGATGCAGCGTCAACGTGGCGAACCTGTCGAGTATGAGCCCGATACCAAACCAACAAAAGAGCGCTGTCGTCGCTCATCCCGCTCCACACGTGAAGACGACCTCGCTAGCGCTGCCGAGTCGTCCATATTGTCTTCAAATCTATCCCCTAGCAACCTTTCATACGCTTCAGGTGCCACTTCGAAGGTGTCGTTGAATAATCCGAAGCTTCTACAGATGGTCGAAGACACCGTTCGCCGGCTGATACTGCCTGAGATCACTCATTTGAAGAATGAGCAACGCCGCTCATCACATGGCTCATATACTGATGATGAAGTGGAACAGCGTACTTCTAAGTCTGGGACATCAACTAAGCCCAAGGTCGTTCTCAATCGATACGATGACGATCCTGGAGAGGTACTTTCCCGAGGAGACTCAGAACGGCGTGAAAAGACTCGTCGATCGAGTCGCGGAGAGTCTGAACGCCCTCGTCGTGAACGTCGTTCCTCACGCACCTCGACACGAGAAGAGTCTCTACATAGCAGGTCAAGCAAGGATAAGGAGTCTCATCGCATCAAGGAAGCTGCTGCTGCTGGTATCGCCGGCGGTGTGCTTACTGCCGCAGCCCTTCGTCATCATGACTCTCAGGACAAAGTCAGTCGTGAACGTCGTAAGAAGCGCAAAGCTCGAGGAAGTCGCAGTGACTCGACAAGTCTTGTCGAGACTGAGAAGACCTACCGCAAGGAAGACATCCCTCCTATGCCCTGGACAGGCGCATCGGCCATGAATGACTCCGAGGTCACCCGTCAGTCTATTCTCACAGCATCGACCGAACGTCCTCCATCTGCTTCCGGTACGGAACATCAGACTCCAATCCGTGAGGTTAGACGTGGCTCGCTTCGCGGTTCCTTGTCACCAGCATCCACAACTCCCAAAGGCAAAGGAGCACGTTCACCAAGACTTCTGGAGTCTACTCACAGCAGCCACTCTTCCACGGAAGAACATGTTACCAATGTTCAGTCTATCTCGACCAAAGCCAAGATAGCAGCATTAGCTGCAGCTGGCTTGGGCGGCAACGAATCTATTCGTCACGAAATCGGCGAGAATGACTTGAGTCCCACACAGAGTGTGTCTACTTTCAGAGACAGTCTGAACGACCCTTTGGTTCCTCATGGATTGCGACCTCGCAGTAGAGTCTCCGAGCTATCCGCTGGATTCGAGGAACGACAACGAAATGCCATGTCCCCTGTTTCAGCGCCGCATTCTCCGAGCGCTCAAAAGAAGAGTTTCGACATAACTAGAACTCCTCAGTCACCTGCACAACTGTATGATGAAGCCGAAGAGCGTAGCGAGCTGGAAGAATGGTTTCAGAAGGAGCATGAGAAGAACGAGGAATATCGTAAATCTCTCGCTGATTCGAGCACAATTCCTGAATCCCTTGATGAACGTCGTTTGACGCAGTACACTGAAGACAGCCACCTGTCAAGCGAAAGGAGCCCAGAGCGTGATGTTCACGGAGTTGCTGCGACTCCCCAGTATACACACCGGCCATATGGTGTTGAATCTGCTGTCGCCTCCTTGATCGACCCTTCTACAGTCAGTACTAGTCTTCAATCGTCACAAGCAAGCCCAAGCAATATCGAAGACGTACATTACCGCGAGCGAATGGTCAACGGCGTGCGTGAGGAGCCTTATCGTCAGTCAACGGATCACCAGAGTACGGACACACAGACGCAATACCCAACTCAAAGCCGATGGAGTGCATTGCGTGAGAAGGCTTTGGCTTTATCAAGCCGGGGATCTTCTGCCCAGCATACCAGTTCTCCGCATCAGAGCGACAACTCCCACGAAGAACGGGCGCACACGGAATCTTCCCCTGTCCGACTGAGCGCTCATGGCATTCCTGATGTCAATGACCCCCTCCCTGAGATTGGCCATGGAATTGACTCCGAGTCTGATTTGAGCACAAATCCTCCAGAGATTCAAGGGCCCGGCCCAGGCGATGGACACTTCAACTTCTTGCCTCCATTCTCACACAGCCCAGAGAGGACAGCTGTACGACACGACAGTATCTCTGAACACAGTTCCTCGATGAACGAGAAAGCCAAAGTGGGAGCTGGCATCGCTGCTGGTGCTTTTGCGGCAGACAAAATTCTGAGTCAACACAGCTCAGACAAGCATCTTTCAACAAACCAAGCAGTGGTCGAGGACTACGCCTCTCGCGAAACGACTCCAGACGTGCGGCAAGCCCAGGCTGTCCATTTGGGACGTGCGGAGACAGCCTCTCCTGCTCATTTTGGAGATGAGGGTTACGCATCTGCGGCTTATGCTCGTTCCAATGGAGCTTCTACCCCTAGGGGCCACAAGACGCATGCCAAAGAACATGACGTGGATACAGCGCAGGATGAAGCATTTGCCGGGAAGCACAGCCGTTACCTGAGTGGCAACTCTCATGGTATGTCTTCTCCACTCTACGACAGTGCCACCGGCAGAGGGATCGACACGATTCAATCCAAGGATGTGGTTGCGTTGATGGACCACCTTACTGTCCGAGACGCGCATCGAAATGCAAGGGACACAGAAATCCTTGTCACTCTAGTGCGCAGCGCTGCGGAGATGCGCCATGAATTTGAGGAAATGAAAAAGTTCATCGCCGAGCAGGATCGTAGAATCATGGAAAACACAGATCGCGACGCTGAGTATACAGTCAAGAAGGTGCTTGGTGGTCCTCGACCTCAACCACCAGCCCAACCTCGAACAGTCCATGGCACTTACAACGAAGAGGATATCCCGATGAAACGTAAAAACGTCTTCAAGCGCGCCCTAAGAGGACTGAGTAAGAGAGGATCCAATGATTTATCCAAGATCGAAGATATGTTGAACCAAATCCTTGGAGATGTAGAGGATCTGAAGATGACCCAAGGTGATCGACCACCTATGTCACTTCGTGGTAGCAGCTTCGACTCGTACGAGGATCGAGCATATTATGGACGTGACTCTGGATACGAGCCTGAAGGACAAGCCGGTACTTCGTCAACCCCGAATCATTCTGGTCGTCTCTCTAACCATTCCGGCAATGCATCAGTCCCTTCTCCCAAAGAGAACACAACTTCTTCGCAGGAGAGATATTTCCACTCGGGATACAATGGCCGTAGAGACTCAATCAATCGCGTCAGCACTGTCATGGAAGAAGAGAGCAATGATAGTGGATCTTTTCTGGAGCAGCATGAGACTCACGTTCTTGACAATCAATTCGAGAACAACGAGAGGCTCCTGACACCGACACAAGAGTCATTCAACCGTAGATCAGGATCCTTCGATTCTGCCACAACCCCTGTGCAACAACGCCATAGCCCATATGACGCCTACAATGGTGCCAGTACTCCTGAGAAGCAGCGCAAGCAATCTGTCTTCGGCATTCCGAAAGTTTCTCGTTGGTCTAAAACAACGACCTCATCGTATCCCGAAAACCCTGATGCCAACGACAAACGACGAAGCCAGTACACCAACGCCTCTAGCAGTGGCGAGAGTTTGAGTTCTAATGGTGATGGCTATTACGGCAATGGATATGCGTTGAAGTCCGAAGATCGTCTTCGATCTACCCAATCGCTGGCTAAAGATCAGTCAGCTGGAGAGCATCTGCCTGATAACAGAAGCATTCGCAGCGGGCTCAGTGACATGACACGAACACCATCGCCACTTATTCCTTCTGAGACAGGATCCCAGCTTGAACACATTCCTATCATCCTTCCGGACGGCAATGAAGTGGACAGTTTTGATGACCCCAAATATTCGGCTCATCGTGATTCTTTGCTTCTGCAGCATCCTCAGCCTCGCCCGGGGCCGACGCACCGCCACCAAACAAACCTCGAGAACGAAGCTCGAACATTCAGTGGACCTGATCATTTCGAGACAGGCACGAGCAGTGACCTTTCACAGCGTACTGTGGACAGCGATTTCGATCCTCTGCAATGGGGATCAAACCCGTCGCTTTCTCTGGCACGAACAAACAAACTCAGTGGAATTCCTTCCGGAAAGGACAATGGTCCGCTGGTCCCTGACAACAAACAGAAGGCGGCAGCACCCAAAGTTGAAGTCGAGCCACCAAAGGAGCAGCGACAGCAAGCATCGCAGAAACCCCGCCAGATGTATTATTCGACCCCACTTGGCTCAGGACACCTACTCGAGCCTATCGAAGAAGTGAGATATTCGTTAGAAACAGATCGTGGACATGTAAGTCTTCACGCAGTGCATTGATGTGCTTGGCTGACCTCGATGTGATTAGCGTTCACCTGAACCGACAGCTAGTCCTAGGGTGGCCAACCAGCCCAGTCCAACTCGTAAAATCACCGGACCCAGACCGATGGGCTCGCGTGCTCCCAGCGGCGCTAACGAACAAAGCCAGCAAGAGCAGCTCTCTGGTACTGTAAGAAGGAAGCCAGTGCCTTCAAGCAAGAGTTATGGTTCGTGATTTTTGTTGCTTCTGACCTTTTTCATTCAACTTCACATATTGCAAAAGAAAAACATCACATTACTAGGCGGATGGAGTCTTTGGCTACGTTGATCATATGGACTAGACGCAATGTGGCGTCTAAGGAGATGACCAATAGCCTAGACACCTGGGAAGGAATGAAGCATGGAAGGAGCTGATTTGGAGGACAGATTCGTTTGATGATGACAGCGAGATCTTCTAAGATACAGTAATGCGGAGGCACACAAACACAGCGACATGCGGAAGCAACGACTTTACGATACAGACAGTCATGCGAGCGGCAGTACCGCTACTGGCTGACAAAATGGAGAGGACAAGATGTAATGATTTCACTATACTTTTGCTTTTGTCTCTTAATACCACCACTGTCCTTTTCTCGACCACTTTCAAGAACGTTTTGTCTTTTCACATGGCTCTCCATTTTCTGATTTCGCCTTCCTTTGCCACCTCTGTGCATCAACCCTCAAACCATTGCTTCGCTACTCGGAGTATGCTCCTTCGAGCATCAAGCGTACCATGAAATGGTGTAGATCTCTTTCCAGCAGTTCGGAGTATGGCTCCAGAGGATTTGAATACCAACTAAAAGAGTAATAGAATCTGACTCGCACTCAATCAAGGTGTTTGACGGGCTGAAGTCACTCCTCCCAGTATACTAAAGTCTGTAACTATCACGGTACTCCGACTATGACTGAGAGTATAATGTAGACCATCAAAAGGCACAATTGTTTTGGGAAGCAGAAGCATGTCCACAGAGAGTCGACAAATTATTGCCTCTCAGTGGATACCATCTTGTTTCATATCACTGTTATGCATTTACGTTCAACGAGTCGAAGGGCACGCTGGGTCTGTTTCTTCGAATCTCGTTCTTTTTTTCAGGTTCCCCACGATCTAGTTCGGTACTTGGCAAGATGTATTTCAGCCACGTTCTCAGGTCCGCGGAAGAAAGTCGCTTTGGTGTCTCGCCGCTAAGCCTCATCCCTACGCGAAATTTCATACAGTAATGAGCGTGACTACACAATCTTTATAGAACTATTGCGAGATGAAGCGAAGTTCTCGAGGAGTCTCCAGCGCCTTTCTTCATACACAGCTCTGATCAAATTTCAAATGCAGATTGTCGAAGCGTATGACGCGCTACGTTGCAGCAAGAGGATGGCCAGACGTTGCAGACTTCATCACACGGAGACGCTGCCGCAGAACTTGCGCGCATCACCTTAAGGTTGCGCCCACGACTCGTGAGTCTTTTCCAACACGTCTCTGCCGTGCGTCTGATTCGAAAGAACTGACATCTAAGTTCATCTCGAATTGGTGCGACTGAGCGTCGTTGGAACACAAGAGATTTCGAGGTTGAGTGCCAAGTGTGGAAATAGCTGTATGAGGAAACCGCACCTTTTCTGCTGCTGCCTACACGTGCTAGTGTGTCAACGACTTAGGGCTTCTCTCGGTTTTGCTACGGCAGCTATAGTTCTATGGAAAGAACAAGCGAAAGAAAGAAATGATTTTTGTGAAAAAAGTGAACAGTCGAGAACCAGGAAGGAAGGCGTGGCCAAGCAAAGATCTCTGGTTCCAGATCGATGGATTGCGCCTCCCGCGTCTTTGGTCATTTCGAATCCTTCCTTCCTCTCCGTATGCTAAGGTTCGTAACTTCCTTCGTACTCCCACTACAGCAAAGATCCGATGTACAGTATACTATAAAAAAGCACAAATGTGTTCGGAAATGGAGGCATGACCATAGAGAGCCGAAAAGTTGTCGCCTCTCAATGGGCACTGTCCAATTCCCGGTAGTATTGTGCATTTCTATAGCTGCACGCTTTACATGCTGCATACGGGAAGGTTTCGGTGGAGCTTTGAGCGTGTTTGCTGACGTCGATTGTGGCTTGATTTCAACTGCAGCAATCTTTAACGAAAAGCCCGTTAAAGGTTAAGCCTTCTGAAACAATCGATCTGTCAGGCCGAGTCATACACACATGAAGTCTCGATCTTCTCCATTGGCTATGTAGGAAAGA
Source organism: Aureobasidium sp. EXF-3400 (assembly GCA_024195585.1). Taxonomy (NCBI): domain Eukaryota; kingdom Fungi; phylum Ascomycota; class Dothideomycetes; order Dothideales; family Saccotheciaceae; genus Aureobasidium; species Aureobasidium sp. EXF-3400. The sequence goes on from SWBL01000281.1 coordinate 28,310, forward strand.
TTGAGTACAAAGGTCTCAGCATATATGGGCTGTAGCCCTATCGATTCATCCTGGTCCTTCTTTCATAGATTGCGTGCGGACCGGACGATCAACTTCGATATACGCATAGTCATGGAGGGAAAGCAGCTGTCTACCTTTGTCATCGCTCTGGTGAGCCTGCTCGTCACGACTATTGTCATTGCGGTCAGATGCGTTGTTCGTATGTCCATCAGAGGCTTTGGTCTCGATGACTGGTCAATGGTGATTGGTCAGGTATGTGCATTGTTGATTGAATACCATATAAGGTTGTAGTGGCTTACAAGAGACAGGTACTGTTCTTCTGCACCTGTGTGGTCGTCATGTATGGCTGCAACACAGGTATCGGCGTGAGGGACATCTACTTGACCTCGGAACAGCTTGTCGATGCCAGACATAGCATAATAATGTTTCAATGCTTCTATCTCACTTCTCTCATCTTCGTCAAGAGCAGCATTTGCTTCGCTCTCCTTCGCATCGCCACCAACAGGGGCATACGCAACTTCCTTTACTTCATTATCTTCCTCTCCTTCTGCTGCGGCTTCATCACCATGGTCGCCTGCTTATCCCTCTGTGTCCCTCTCTCAGCCTCCTGGACAGGTATCGGCAAATGTGCTGCACCTTATGTGATCAAATATGTTGCTGTTTATACAACTGTTTCGTCATGTCAGTACTTCTATGTTCCATCCTTTGTTATCATGCTAATTCTGGTCTTGCTTCAGGTATCACGGATTTCTCATGCTCTATTCTTCCCTTTGTTATCCTCTGGAACCTCCAAATGGACAAGAAGCTCAAATTTGGTCTGGCTGCTATTCTGAGTCTTGGCTTCCTGTAAGTGTCATTGTGGAGAGTTGTACCAGGAACGATCGACTGACAAAGCCCCCTACAGTGCTAGTGCCGCTACTGTTGTCCGCGCCTTTTACTTCAATCGCTTCCTTGCTGCTGTTGACTACGTCTGGGGCTTCTCCGACCTCATGATTTGGTCCATCATCGAAGATCTCATCGCCATCACCATTGGCAGTGTCCCCAGCTTGAAGCCCCTGTTCGTCCGCTTCAAGTGGATAGCATCTGCATCCTCCCGCTCTGGAAAAAGGACTCGCGAGTACCAGAACTGCGAATCTTACAACATGCACTCTCAGAGCAAGAACAAGAACCAGACTAGGACCATCACCACCACTGTTGCCGAAGAGAGTGACAGTTTGAAAGATTTGGTCAGAGAGGAAGGCATCGTCATCAGCCAGGAGTTTAGACATGAAGAGGAGTATGAATACCAGGACAGAAAGCCTGTGGCTTCTGTTTGAGGATACGATGATACATAGGAAGGGGTTTGGACCACAGTACATGAATCAAAGTTTAGTCTTACGACTTTTTACATCGTCTCCATGTGCTAAAGATAGTCACAATTTTGCAACTGACCTCTTCTCCATCTCGAGGTATAAGAGCTGTTACGTGTTATTGAAATGCACAGTTACAATCAGTCTGTAAGCCTGGCCATTGAAAGACCCTCTACTGGGCTCACCCTGGAAACCATATTCTTTGTGAGAGTATCACGCATTTCTAGAGCTAGACTGTGACTGTCTTTCACGCGTGGGGAGCATTGAAGAAAATCTTTCTCATTTGGTTGTTCAAACACACTTCACGCCTTGTGAAATAACACATTTTGTAGAAGTAGACAAGATTAACAATGACACTTGTTTCCATTTATGCTCACTAAAGTTTTTACGAGATGTGATCCTCATTGTCACTGTTAGATGGACCAGCAGAGGGACCCCTGGGTGCACCACCAGAGCCGCCCTTTCCGCCGTCTTTCGGTGAAGAACCTCTACGGCCACCGCCACGGCCGTCTTTGCCACGTTTTCCACCCTTTTTACCTTCGGGTCGCTCAGCAGTCATGTCTTCGTCTTTTGGAGGTTTTTTATTCTTCTTGACACCTTTAGGGTGTACAGCGTCAGAGACAGGTCCGTGGGTTTCAGGTTTTGGACGTTTACTATGCGGGCTTGCACCTTCGCTTCCACCTTTGGTGAAATCGAAGGGAGTTGGGCCATCTTTCATCACAGTATCACCCCATTTACGCTTCTTCCCATGATCGGGAGAATTATAGTGAGGGTTGCTGCCATGATCGGGAGCAGCCTTCGGGGCAGGGGAACCAGTGCCATAGTGAGCAGTTGGTCTAGAGGGAGGGTTGGAATCAGAAGGGCCACTGTCATCTGGAGGGCTGCCGCTGCCACCGCTACCTGTCGAGGAAGTAGAGGGACCATTTTTGTTATGGGTGCTGGTGACGGGCGTGGTCATTTTGTAGTCCATAGGTGAGCTAGCTAGCTCTCCGATCCTCTTGAATTCCGCTTCCCGGAGCTCAAGTCTCCTGGATGTCTCGGCAATTTTCTGTTGTTCAGCATCCAGAGCTTGACGTCTTTTCTCCGTTTCTAGCATAGCATCATACTCAAGATCGAGGTCTCGTGTGGTGATACCAGCCTTCAGTTCCGTGTATTGATTGAGTATGGGGTTCGAGTGAGCTGCCTGGAGCAGGTAAAGTGGTGTCAAGTCTCCCTCTTCAATACGGGAGCGTCTCCATTCAAAAGCAAAGAACGAATGCGAACAGTTGGTTGCCAAAAACACGGCGTGTTCGGCTTGGTCGCGTGGGTATCCACTACGAGTGGAGACATTGACCGGTTGGAACTCGGGTGTCATGATAATGGCGTTACCTTTGCACCCCCAATGAGCGCAGCTGATGTTGAAGCCGGCCTCGAGCCTGTGAATGGCATAAGCGATGCGGAAGAAAGACACACCTTCAGCCACATGATACATTCTCATCGCTTTGACGGTTTCAGTGAGATCTCTTCCCCACAGGTTACAATCAGCTCCTGGCTGCCAGTGCAGAAGTCCATCCATGATGTAACCAAGTTCATCGTTTTTGACGGGGATGACGTCCTGTGTTTCCTTGTTACTGGTGGCATTGACAAGGTTGGCGATGAAGTCATTGCAGGCCTTTTGACTCTGGTCGAGTGCCTCTCTTCTCCTTTTGAACGTGGTAATTGTGTTGCTCATAGCATGACTTGGTTCATCTTTCTTGACAGCCGAGCCTGACTGGTGTGAAGGAAGTGAGGCGAGTATCTCCTGGAATCGAGGCTCGTTACGTCGGACACAGTCTTGGAAAGCATGACCGAGGGATTGACAGAAGAGACACTTCATCGCTGGATAAGGATTGCAGCAGTTCTTGCTGGTATGACCTTTGTAGCCACACCTGTCGCAACGGTCATTGTCGGCCTTGACCATGACCTGGACTTGCGCATTCGTGTCTTGACAGCCAGGGGTAGAGTGTAGGCATGTGTTGCACCATTTGCACCACAAGGCTTCGGGTTGTGTGAGGAAGCCGCTATTGGCGCCAGTGTTGGCCGCATCTTGCTTCTTCTTGTCGCAGTACGCTTCGTAGTGACCATTGTTACCGCAATAACCGCACTGGTTCTTCTGGTTGTTTTTCTGGTTGTTCTGGTTGTTCTGGTTGTTCTGGTTGTTCTGGTTGTTCTGGTTGTTCTGGTTGTTCTGATTGTTCTGGTTGTTTTTCTGGTTGTTGTTTTTTGGATCGTGGATGCAATCCTTTTGCAGGTGTCCTGGTCTTTTACAATAGGTGCAATAATGGTTGTTGGGGCTCTTCTTTCTGCCCATTGTGTCTGTTGTGATTTGTGAAAGGGCTCGAAGATTTTGTATCTACTGTGGATGTGTGTGCTAGAGTTAAAGATCTTAGGTGCTAAGGTGCTTACTGGATTTTGTTGATTTTCTGTAGCGAAGAGATCTGCCAGCAGACTCGCAAAGGATAGACAAGAAAGGGAAATTGTACAAGAGAACGAAGATTGATCGAAGCATGGCCTGCGCGTGTGCTGAGAATATATAGGGCTCTGGCATTCGACCTTGAAATCACAATGAAAATGGCGCATCACATTTCGTACAAAGGATCAAAGAGCAGGGAGATTAGACGGCGCAGTTCCATGACGAGCCGACCTTATATCTTTGTCTTGAGATTTGAGGCTTAGTCATGGCGTCGACATGTGCTTTGAGGGAAGCAGAACAATGCAACAAACAGTCAGTCGGAGACAGAGGAGCAAGGTCAAAGCCGGTGGCCGACAATCGGGATTATCGGAGCAACGCTCTAACGCAATGGGTGACTAGCGGCAATTGTTTACCTGATATTTACGAGAGAAAAACGCGTCTTCTCCAGATTTTGCTCCACGTTTCGGCTTTGGCATTTTTTGCGTGGATTTGGTCGTCATCTTGAAATACCTTCTTATCACTCGCTCTCTTTCTGCCCCGTCTTTTCCTTAGTGTAGTAGTGTGCCCTATTTTCTTACCACCTCTCCGGCCTGCAATTCGTTAAGATGGAAGTGCCTGAGGCAAGAGTCCTCATTGTCATCACAGGAGGCACGATATGCATGCAACCATCTGAGAATGGTCTCGTACCGGTATGTGATGTTGGTCGTGATAGATTGACATTTGAGTAACGTTTTGTCATAGGGAAAAGGATTCTTGAAGAACGGTCTCGCACCTCGACCATCTTTCAACGACGGCTCATATCCCGAGCCGCTCGAAATTGTCACAGACGGAAAAGGCACCCGCAAAGCTGTACAAAGCTTGCGCACTCCCACAAGCACCTATGGTCGGCAGGTCCGGTACAGTGTCCTAGAATTCGACCAACTACTTGACAGCAGCAGCATCGATGCCGAAGGTTGGGACCAGATTGCCAAGACCATTGAGCGAAACTACCAGCTCTATGATGGCTTTGTAGTCTTGCACGGAACCGACTCATTAGCCTACACCAGTAGTGCTCTCAGCTTCATGCTTCAAAATCTGGGAAAGCCAGTTATTCTCACTGGCTCACAAGCGCCGATGATGCAGCTGCAAAACGATGCCCAGGACAACCTGTTGGGCGCTCTCGTCATTGCAGGCCACTTCATGATTCCCGAAGTTTGCTTGTTCTTCAACTTCAAGCTCTTCAGAGGCAACCGTGCGACTAAAGTCTCAGCCGACGACTTCAATGGATTTGCCAGTCCCAACATGCCACCTCTTGCCACTATCAGCAGTTTGAGAACCAACGTCAGCTGGGATCTTGTCTACAGACCAAGGATTGTGAACCCTTTCTGCGTGCATTCAAACTTGGACACCGCCCACGTAGCCTGTCTACGCGTCTTTCCTGGTATCAAGCCGCAGATGGTGGATCTCTTCCTGCGTACAGAAGGACTCAAGGGTCTGGTGCTCGAAACGTTCGGCGCTGGCAACACCCCTGGAGGTCCGGATTCACCTATGACTAAAGTTCTGGCAGATGCCGTCAAGCGTGGCATTGTCATCGTTAATGTGACACAGTGTCTCAGTGGTAGTGTTAGCCCATTGTACGCTCCAGCAACCTATCTTGGACGTGCAGGTGTGGTGTTTGGTCAGGACATGACCACAGAGGCCGCTTTGACAAAGCTTTCATACCTACTTTCAATCCCTGGATCAACGCCCGAGGACGTGGCCAAACAGATGCACAACTCACTTAGAGGTGAACTGACAGAGAGAGGACGAACACACTTCCAACACCCTACTAGCGGCACTCTAACTCCCGAAATATCAAGTCTGACTGCACTGGGCTATGCTATCCAAGATGGAGATGCTCTGAGCGTGAGAGACGTTGTCAGGGGGGAGAACCGCTGGCTTCTGAATGATGTGGACTATTCAGGAAATACCCCTGTCGTAAGTTATGATCTTTCTTTAAGAGATCTGAAGATAGGTCAACACAGTAGAATATTTGACTGACCATGGTTACAGCATCTCGCAGCTACTGGGCCCAACGTTGATGTACTAAAAGAGATGCTCAATCTCGGAGCTAGCGTTCACTTGCGCAACCGAAATGGACGTACGCCTCTCTTCGTCGCTGCGCACGCAGGACTACCCCAACATGTCGAGGCGTTGAGAGAAGCTGGTGCACATTTGCACTCTGACGAGCTGGACACAGCCAAGATCTTCGCAAACTCCGACCCTCACCCAGACGTCTGGAAGCTTGCTGGTGTCGACGAGCTGTGAATTCGGAGTTAATACTCTGAACAGGGAAGACATGGTCTTGCCCACAAGCTTACGAAATTGAGCTAATGGTTCACTCTGCTCGATAACAAAGCCCCGGACTTGCTCCGACGCGGACGAAGATATCCGATGTGCTTTGGTTTTGTCCAATCGAGAGCAAGTTGCTGCTCAAGAAGGATTTGCTCGAGTCGCAAGGTGTCGAAGGTCACAGACGCAGGTTGCAGAGGATCATAACTTGCTCTTGATGACTGTTCTGAACAGACCACCTCCTCCGTCTTGACCTGCAATAACCCCGCAGTGGAGCATCTCCAGTCGAATATGGATACTGAACACGTACAGAATGCAGCATCTCACACCATTCATGGTCTAAATTTAAAAATCATCACTAATTAACGGACATAATCAACCTTATTTCTTAGAGCATTCGCTCATGCTATTCTTAGTCGGGAGCATTTCTCATCCGCATAAGCGTAATTAGTCGGCATTCTTTACTTGCATATTCTGAGTTAAGGATGTTGTTGCAGGTCGCTGCAGATGTGTGCATGTGCCGCTCGGCGAAGGATGCGGAACCCCGCTTGTTCTTCAACCCTCAATCCTTCTCACGACTTCACCTCGCAAGGGCATTTCTGATCCCTGTGTCTATCACTGCTGAGGTGATGCGGAAACGAGTTGTCTGAAGCTATAACCGAGCGGTGAAAGTACAGCGAGAGTGTTGCTCGTCTAGAAGACCCCAGGAAATGTCATTGCTTTACGAAGTAGACGGAAGAACGAAAAGCCACAACTGGTCTTAAGCGCCGCAAGATGCTGCCAACATATGCATTTAATCTACGAATTCATGGCACACGAGCATCTAGTCTTTTCTGCAAGATCTAATGAGCCGCATCAAGGTAATGTATCTCATCAGCGCTTATGATCCTCGGCAAGGATACACCAACATCTAAAAAATGACAACCAACAAAGTAGCTACTGCAAACATATTCTCCGATGCCTTGGTACCAATATTTGCGCTGGCAGAACGGTGTCGCCAGATCTCCTTTGCGTAGACGCTTGACGCGTAGCGGCGTAGTGCAATGCATGGCGGCGCCTCGCATCTTTTTACCGTCTGTCCCGTCTTTGACTTGCATGACATTGCATGATTCTGCAGATAGATGTGGTAAGTTTAGCAGCTACCGCCTTCTTCTCATCTCTCGTACGTACCAACACTTTCTTGTTTGGACATGTCAGCGGCAAGAGCTGGACTATATAACATTGTTTTGTGCTCCCATCTCGGTTCCAGTTTATTATCAGCAAGACACAAAAAGCATCTCTCGACTGGTTCTTTATCAAGCAGGTGGCAACACAGCATCGATTGGTCTTGTTACTTCCCGTTCCTGCATCGACACTACCACACTATTCATCTTGTCTATCCACTCGTTGAAAGTCTATCGATCAGTTCTTGCACATACTTATAATGTCTTCAAATATGGCTCGTCTGCTCTTGACCTTCTTCTTCGCCACGATAACATTAGCCTTGCCTACTCCAAGCACAACTTCCAACCAGAACACCGTGCCTCTCAATGGGCTTCCAGCACCCGGAGCTCTGTCTCTGGAATACATTGCCCTTGGTGTCGGCACTCAGAACTACAGCTGCAGTGCTACAGGCGCCACTCCTATCGCCATCGGTGCAGTCGCCGATCTGTACGATGCAAGTATGCTCAAGACACCTGCGAGATCCTCGTTGATTCCATCGTTCGCCGCTGTGGCCTACAGCACACATACTTGGTTCAACCTGCCAACCTTGGGACACCATTGGTTCAGCGCTGCAGGAGTACCCACATTCGACCTCGAGGGTCATGGTTTCTTGAGTGCGAAGAAGATGGCGAATGTGCCGGCGCCCTCGGGAAGCATCGATGCAAGTGTGGACTGGCTGTTTTTGGAAGACGATGGTAGAGGAGTGAGCAAGAACATCAAGGCAGTGTACAGAGTCGAGACTGCAGGTGGTAGTGCACCGGCTACTTGCAGCAATGCTGGGGTCATCGAAGTTCCTTATGCTGCCGAGTATTGGTTCTACGGTTAAACTAACAAAAACGATCTCGAGGTCAGAGGAGATTTTGGTTCCGAGACTGGTGGCTTCTGTCGTTGGTTTTCTCTTGCATGGAGGTTCATTCGTTCTGATTTTCTTCGGCTTTGCCCCTATGCAGACTTTCATGAGGCGAGCTATGATACCCCCAAGGCGTGGTATAGACCATTCGTTTGTAACTTTCTTATCTAACAGTAATGTTCAACTTTTATTCAATTGGCTCGTGTCCCCGGGAGTTGATCACTAGGCATCAAAGCATATCTTTTGAATAAGGTCTCTGCCAAGCTGACTTGGTAGTTCTTTCCGATACTGCAAGAATTAGCTTTGTCTTTCCTTTACGAGTCTATTGACAACTCAACTTCTGGAAGGAGCTATCACTGGAACGAGTGTTTACAACACGGATAATAAGCACAAAAGAGGCACATGGATAAAAGGTCAGGAAGAAAATAAATAGATTGATTGAGTTCGACAGCGATACTGAACATAACTTACAAAAAGAAAAACACATCAATAGAAAAACACCTCATTTCTGTAACCGCTTGCCTCTAGAACGATGGAGTTATGAACTTACGGCAGTGAGTGCAGTACCAAGCACCATAGAGAGGATTCCACTGAGGAGTTCTGTAGCAGTCTCTGCACACACCTCTAGAGCCATAGAAGAGGACAGGGCCATTAGAGGAGGATGAGGTGGTAGAGTTAGTGTGGTTGCACATTTTGTGTATTGTTGTGAGTGTGTTTGGTGTCTTGGTTCAGGATTTAGGAGCTGTGATGATCTGGTTCACTTGCTAACTGTAGGGTCAGCTTTATAGAGATATCTGAGTGGCTGGAGAGACTGGAACAGACAATGACCTTGTACATGGAACAAAGACATTGAAACAATGTAGACATTGCTGAATGTTTTGTTCAAAGAATGAAACTTCAATGTCATTGTTCTCATTCGACATCTCTCAGAGTGCCAACGTATGTTCTTTGTCTTCTTTCGTTCATGATTGTCTTGACGAGTCACACGTTGTCTCAGGTGTCAAGTCTCATGAGAAGCATCTTCTACGAACATGGAATACAAAGTTGCTGTCACTCTCGACTTTCTTACAAGTATCAATTGAATCGCAGATTTTTTGTGTCGATTACAAACAACCACATCACGAAGATATCACAAAGTGACGAATCAACAACGTCTCACCCTTCGGACATCCAGATGCCCGACTACGACAACGCTTATGCACTATTTCAGGCCGAACTCGTCGGCGGCGACACGGATGTTGATACTGAGATGAGCGAAGACTCCCCTGCTAGACAGAGCGACTCGCCTGACCCCTCAAAGCCTCTCTACAACGGAACCCCTCCACACAACTTTGACATCCCTCTCGCCCACCAGATTGATCTCACAAGCGAGCTAACAAGACCAGGAGGACCCCTTCCAATCTCTGGGCCATTTTACGACATCGATATCGCCAAAACCATGAACCTAATGCTGCAAAGACACCAGCAGAAGGGTGAAAGGTTCTTTCGCTTGAAATGGGCAATTAACTATCTTTCTCAGGGATTCTATCCCGCATGCAAGTACCCTGGTTGTACGTCTAGATGCAGAATTGTCGACCACAACCTCAAAGTCTTGACATGGAAAAAACTTCAACCTGGTGGTGAAGATCATCTGCGTTATGTGATTACTGACAAAGAGCACGCTGCTTTCCTCTGCGTGTCCTGCCATCACGAGAACTTCATGCCGTCGTTTATGTGGAAGACCAGAGTGGTTGGCTTCATGACTGACCCTGTGGTTGAAACAAAGACATATGAGCGTTGGGCAACTCCAGAGTTCTTCTTCAACAGAGCGAGAGATGCTGATGCTTTTCCTGGTATGGTTAGCGGTCCTATTCTTTCTAGACGTGAGAGGCGTGTTCAACGCAGAACTTCGATCTAACTGACTTTGTGTTTTTTTCTAGAGACTGGCGCTGCTGATAATGTCTTGAGCAAGACACGCAACTACTTACTTCCGGTTATTGCTGCTGGGTTGGTGCTTCGCTATGCTTGAAATGGGTCATATATCAATATCAATTTATTCCCACATTTTCTTTTTTAATCATTTGCCTCTGAACGTGAAATGCTTGTGGGTACTCGGTGAAATTGCAATGATAGACGGATATCGTCTGATTTCGAATGTTATGAAAATCGTGAAAATGTTTACTTTTTGTTTTAATCGTCTAGGCCTCTTCTGCCTTTGGCTCTTCTCCTGCTTGGCCCTTTTCTCTCAGCGCCAACTTTTCGGCCTTCTTTTCGGCAATCTTGAGAGCCTTGCGTTCGCCCTTTGTGAGCTTGCCGGAAGTGTTCTCTTGCTTCTCCTCTGGCTTCTTCTCAGTCACAGCCTCTTCGATGGAGGCAGTGGCGTTGGGGTTGCCCTTGAACTCGAGCTTTCTAGGAGTCATAAATTCGCGCATGATCTCGTCGGTAACCTTTGAACGACGCTCCTGGAAAGCCTCGACGAACTTTTGCAGTTCCTGGATACAGCGCTTCTTGAGCTCGCCAGTAGAAAGAGTACCCTTGCGGTAGCTCTGCTCGATCTCCTTTAGTTCGTCATCGCTCTCGAGGAAGTAGGACAGGTATGCATATGCAACATCGACATCGGGGTTACCGCCGTACTTCTCGTGGTCCTCCTTAGTGGCACCGCCGCCTGAGAAGGCGAAGCGGTTGACCTTCTTCTCGATCTGCTTGGAAGTGTCGGACATGAAGATGGCCGAGTTGGGGTCACTGGCAGACATCTTGCCGCCAGGACCCTGCAAAGCGGTCAAGAACTTTGAGAGAATGAGAGCGGTCTTGGGAGCAGGGAACTCCATGCGATCGCAGTTCTCACGCAAAAGACGGAAGTAGGGCTCCTGGTCAATAGCGCAAGGAATCAGAGTAGGGATGGCAGCGATGTGCTTGCGAGGACGGGCCTCCTCGTAGTTGGGAGCGCGGAAGTCGCCAGCGCCGAACAGGGTAGGATATGAAGAAGCAAAGGCAGCAACGCACTGCTTAGCGGCGTATGCGTTGAGACCAATATTTGTGCTGCCATCGAAGCCCATGGCACCTCTGATCTGGTTGTTTGTGAGGAGCGCCTCGAACTCTGTGATGTTCTGGTAGAAGTGACCACCCATGTACTCGTAATCGGTGTAGATGAAAGTCTTCTTGAGGTCGAAGCCAAGGGCAATGATGTCCTTGCAGTTTTGTTTTGCGTACTCGATGAAGTCGCCGAGAGCAGCACCCTTCGTGATTTTGCCCTGGTTCTTGTTGCGGGTGTAGAGGAACTTCTCGTCATCAGTCAACATGACAACGAGAGGCACGTCGAAGATTTCCTGCAGCTCCTTGGTGAAGAGGAAGGGGACGGCGTGACCCAAGTGCATGGAGCCAGAGCTGGGACCACGACCGGTATAGAGCAGGAAGAAGCCGTATTTCTCATAGTAGTCGAGGATCTTGTCGAAGTCGCGGTGGCTGAAGAAGAGCTTGCGGCGCATGAGACGGTGAGGCGGCTTGCCGGTGACGCGCTCGAAGCGATCCAGATGCTCCTGGGTCAGGGCGGGTGTGTTGAATCGCTCGCGAAGGGCGTCGTAGTCGATGGCAGTAACGTTTCCATTCTCGTCGACACCTCCGCTGACATTGTAGGGATCGATCTGCTGCTCCTTTGCTGCTTGCTTGACCTGCTCGACGGCAGGAGGGGCTCCTACAGCGTCAGCCGTGTGCGGCGCTCCATCCGATGATGCCATTTTGAATGCTTCGAGGGCGAGAGTTCGTGTGACTCGCTCGACTTTCTTGTCAATAACGGCTATACCCCGCTGGTCTGTGCGCTTTGTCCCTGCCAATCCTCTCTCGCTCAAGAATTACATCCTTGCATCCCTGTATGCTGAAGACTGTCAGAATTGATCATGGAAACACCTTTCCCACGACGCCATGTAGTGACTGTCAAAGCTATCGACTGCACCATCATGAACATAATGTGGTCATAGGACGTCCTCGCTCCGGATACAACTTTGTTCTCGAAGTTGTCCCTTTTTAATCTGAATTGTGATCGTTTGTGGACGGAATGGTAATGTCCTCTCGCTGGTGGAAACTTGCAGTTTTACAGTCGATATAGGAGTTCATACAATACAGACAATAGAATTGTCCATTTCAAGAGATACAGAGCAATGCTCTTCGCAAACCATTGTTTTAGCGGCTCTTTTGGGACACATCTCCAATCCCACCATGATTAGGCGAATCCACAACTGCTTGTGTGACGAAGTCTTGTGCATGATGGACTACTGAGGATATAACTGTAGACAAGTTGAACCGAGTCGCAAAAGACAGTGGTTGTTGATGCAGCAAGCGGGGACAAAGAAACGCAGCATGAGTGATCAACATGCGTCAGTCGAGTGTCACGCGTGCGGGACAGGGTCGGGGCAATCGATGAGCCGCGCCGACTGGCTACAAAAAACGTACCGATGTCATCCTGCGCTGCTGACCACGCCAACTTGAGGGGGAGTGGCCTTCTCGACTGCACGTAGCATTCCACCTCAATTGCTTTCTTTTTCTTCGACACTGTCTGCTTCTCCGCCGCTTTCTTTCACCAATTTCGACTTTCGACCCACAGCATGCAACAAGATGGTTAAATTCTACTCGACCTCGTATAGCTACGACTACTCTTTTCCTGCCGTCTCGCTGGCTTACTTTTTGCGCTACCCAAATCCATACAGCACCCATGTGCTCTCGACAGATGTCATTTCGCGCGAATATGATCCCGACACCCAGCGTCTGACGACCGTTCGTCTGCACTTGAAGAAGAGCAAACTCCCTCCAGCCATCCTCAAGCTCCTGCCGCGGAGCATCATGGGTGGAGCTGAAAATGGCGACAGCCAGGCTTACATCCTCGAAACAACCGTTGTCGATGTCAAGGAAGGATGCATGGAGGCTGAAAGTCGCAATCTCGAATGGACTGGTGTTCTGAGCGTCATTGAAAAGCAAGTCTTCCGTCGACAGCCCTTCGAATCCCTGCCAAAACTCTCTGCCCCTGCAGATCTATACAGCCAACAATCATCTCAGAAGACGGACGTCACGACCACAGTCACATTACAATCACGCATTGGCGAGAACATACGTCGTAGAAAAGCACAAAGGCAGGCTGAAGCTGAAGCAGAAGCTGAAGCCTCCGAAGAGGAGGCACCAGCCAAGCTTGGCTTCTTCAAGTCGTGGGCAGCTAGTCCCATGCAGCGATCTATTGAAGTCATTGGTCTACGTCGCGCCGAAAAGTCACAGCCCAAAGCAAAAGAGGGAATGAAGGTAGTGCTCGAACGACTACGACAAGGTGGATTGGTCGCTGTGCTCGAAGGCATGCGTCAAGATCGTGAGCTCATGTTCGCTGGCGGCCAGGCTTGAGCTCTTTTCTGGCTACAGTACAGGAAGTCTCAGGCCAATGTGCCAAAGCACGAGGGAGAAGAAGGTGGACCAAATTGTATTAACATTTTCTGGCATTGCAACAGGTTTTAGCGTGGCGTTCTGGGTATGATTTCAGCGAACAAATGGTTCAGCACCGAGCAAGATGGCAATGAGGGTATCAACAGGAAGTTCATCTGCTCGCAAAAGAAGAGTTGGGAAGGAAGGGAGGCTAAGGTATTGAAGGGTATTACTGTATTTTTAGTATTCACGTGTTGAACGAAGCAACTCATCTCTGTTTCTACCTTGTTTTCGAATCGGCTTCGATCAGTATCTTGATTCTCCTAAGTGAACAAGCAACATGGATGGAAGGTACGGCAGAGTGGAAGCAGACGGTGGTCAGTGCTCAAGCATTTTACGGAGAAGTCGCGACTCTGCGCGTCTGGGAAGCGGATTTGGGCAATCGAATGTGGATGCTTCCTGCTTCTTGGCTGCTCTTCTTCCCTTCGCATCTTGCATTGCCCTTTTGTCCACCATCCACTCTTCTCAACCACCTTCTGCCATCGTAATTCCGGCACTCGCGCCGCTGTTCATCAAATCACCATCGACTCTGTCCATTGCAGAAACAGAACCCCGCGCACATCTTCTATTTCTCCTGGACCAACCTTTTTAATTCACCTTCCGCCGCAAGGCGACCACACACCCGCATCATGAACGGCAACCGAGATGGCGACCACACCATGCGTGTATGTACCACCATCTATCTCTCCTTCCATCTTGGTTTTGTCCTCAAGCTCTCGTCCATGGCTCTTCCTTCTCTGCCATGTGAAAGCATACCGCTTGGAAAGGACCGACGCGCCACCATCTACCACGAAATGTGCTGACTTTGTGATTACAGGATGTGATCGACACGCCTGACTACACTGTGAGCTACAAACGCGCTCCGCCATAGACCAACGCGAATATACTAACATTTCTCCAGGACTCAGACACTGGCTTGACTACCACCGAGAGCAGCATTGCGGGCGACCTGGATGGAAGAAAGAAGAGATGGGAAGGTCATGAGCTGAGAAAGAGCGTTCTGGGCAAGAAGCACGACAGGCTGGGCGAATCAAAGGTATCCGACACTCTGCGCTACCTTCCCTTCCCGACCTCTGTTCTGACATTTCCCTACAGGAAGACGACTCTATCCGCAGATTCCGCTACCTCCTGGGCTTGACCGACCTCTTCCGCCATTTCATCGACACCAACCCCAACCCCCGCATCAAGGAGATTATGGCCGAAATCGACCGTCAAGACGAAGAAGAGAAGGCAAAGGCTGGCAAGGCCCAATCGCGCAAGGGAGGTGCAGGCGGCGAAAGAAGGAGACGCACAGAAAAGGAAGAAGACGCTGAATTGCTTCGCGCCGGCAAGCATGAAAGCGACGAATCCCGCACAATCTTTCGCGAATCACCGTCCTACGTTCATGGTCAAATGCGCGACTACCAAGTCGCTGGTCTGAACTGGCTCGTCTCGCTGCATGAGAACGGTATTTCTGGTATTCTGGCCGACGAGATGGGTCTGGGCAAGACCCTGCAGACAATCTCCTTCATCGGTTATCTACGCTTTGTGTGCAACATTACTGGCCCTCACTTGGTCGCCGTACCCAAATCCACCCTCGACAACTGGAAGCGTGAGTTCGCTAGATGGATTCCCGATATCGATGTTCTGGTCCTCCAAGGAACCAAGGAAGAGCGTGCAAACATCATCAACGATCGATTGAATGAAGAAAAATTCGATGTTCTTATCACGAGTTACGAGATGATTCTTCGCGAGAAGACACACCTGAAAAAGTTTGCCTGGGAATACATCATCATTGACGAGGCCCACCGTATCAAGAACGAGGAGTCGTCTCTTGCTCAAATCATTCGTATGTTCAACTCGCGCAACCGTCTTCTCATCACTGGAACACCTTTGCAAAACAACTTGCACGAGCTGTGGGCCTTGCTTAACTTCCTTCTTCCCGACGTCTTTGGTGATTCGGAAGCCTTCGACCAATGGTTCTCTGGACAGGACTCTGATCAGGAAACCGTCGTTCAGCAGCTGCACAGAGTTCTGCGCCCTTTCTTGTTGCGCAGAGTCAAGAGCGACGTCGAGAAGAGTTTGTTACCCAAGAAAGAGGTCAACTTGTACATTGGCATGTCCGAGATGCAGGTTAACTGGTACAAGCGTATTTTGGAGAAGGATATTGATGCCGTCAACGGTGCTGGTGGAAAGAAGGAGTCCAAGACTCGTCTGCTCAACATTGTTATGCAACTGCGCAAGTGCTGCAACCACCCTTACTTGTTTGACGGAGCAGAACCTGGTCCGCCATACACAACTGACGAGCATCTGGTCTACAACTCGGCCAAGATGATAATGCTCGACAAGCTGCTCAAGCGTATGAAGGCACAAGGAAGTCGTGTTCTTATTTTCTCGCAGATGAGCAGACTGTTGGACATCCTCGAGGATTACTCGGTTTTCCGTGGTTACCAGTACTGCCGTATTGACGGTTCGACGGCTCATGAAGACCGTATTGCGGCCATCGACGAGTACAACAAGCCTGGTTCTGAAAAGTTCCTCTTCCTCTTGACCACCCGTGCTGGTGGTCTCGGTATCAACTTGACAACTGCAGATATCGTTGTCCTCTTCGACAGTGACTGGAACCCTCAGGCTGATTTGCAGGCCATGGATCGTGCTCATCGTATTGGTCAGACTAAGCAGGTTGTGGTCTTCCGTTTCGTCACCGAAAATGCTATCGAGGAGAAGGTGCTTGAGAGAGCCGCTCAGAAGCTCCGCTTGGATCAGCTTGTCATCCAGCAAGGCCGTGCTCAACAGGAAGCTAAGAAGGCAGCTTCCAAGGATGACCTTTTAAACATGATACAGCACGGTGCTGAGAAGGTTTTCGAAGCAAATGCCGGAGGCACATTTTCGAAGAACGGCGAAATGTCCGAAGACGACATCGACGCAATCCTCAAGAAGGGTGAAGAGCGTACCGCTGCGCTAAACTCAAGGTACGAGAAGCTCGGTCTGGATGACCTCCAGAAATTCACTTCAGAATCTGCCTACGAATGGAACGGCGAAAACTTTGAGAACAAGAAGAAGGTAGAGATTGGCATCAACTGGATCAACCCCTCAAAGCGTGAGCGCAAAGACCCGGCATCCTACTCGATGGATAAGTACTATCGAAACGCTCTTATGACGGGTGGCAGGACAGCCGACCCCAAGCCCAAGGTCCCTCGTGCACCCAAGCAACAGGCTATGCACGATTACCAATTCTTCAACCCTCATCTCGCCGATCTGCAAGACAAGGAGACCGCCTGGTTCCGCAAGGAGAACAACATCAAGGCGCCACTTGCGGAGGGTGATGACGAAGACAAGGAACAACGCGAACAAGACCAAGCTCTCGAACAACAGGCTATCGATGACGCTGAACCTCTCACTGAGGAGGAACAACGTGAGAAGGACAAGCTTGCCGCTGAAGGTTTCGGTGACTGGAACAAGCGTGACTTCCAGCAATTCATCAATGGAAGTGCCAAGTATGGACGCACAAACTACGAAGATATTGCCCTGGAAGTCGACAGCAAGGAGCCTGACGAGATCAAGGCTTATGCCAAGGTCTTCTGGAAGCGCTACAAGGAGATTGCCAACTGGGAGAAGCATATTGACTCCATCAACGAAGGTGAAGAGCGTCGCGCAAAGGTTGTCCAGCACGGCAAGCTCCTCCGCCAGAAGATGGGCATGTACCGTGTACCGCTACAGCAGCTGAAGATCAACTACACTGTCAGCACGACTAACAAGAAGGTCTACACCGAGGAAGAGGATCGCTTCCTTCTAGTCATGCTTGACCGCTTCGGCCTTGAAAGCGAGAACCTGTACGAGAAGATTCGTGACGAGATTCGCGAATCGCCACTCTTCAGATTTGATTGGTTCTTCCTGAGCAGAACACCACAAGAAATCGGACGTCGTTGCAACACTCTTATCACTACTGTTGCTAAGGAGATGGCCGAGATGAATGGCGAGAAGCTCAATGGCTCAAAGGGTAAGAGAGCTGCTGATGAGGAATCGAGCGAGGAGGAAGAAGTCAAGCCTACTACCAAGAAGGCAAAGGGCAACGTCAAGGTACGCATCGAAGATCGAACATGAGATGGTTTGGAACTGACAAGTCACAGAACAAGCAGCTCGACACAGTGAAAGGCGGCAGCAAGGCAGCATCAAGCACATCATCTCGTGCAGGCAGTGTAGCATCGACCGGCTCTAACGGAACCACCAAGGGCGGTGCCGCCGCCGTTGTGACCAAGAGCGGCAGAGCATCACGCAAGAAGTAGAGTTGGTCACTTCGTCGTCTCTTTTTTGGTTCATGGGCATTTCTAAATGAAAGCGGAGTGGCTGGGCGGCGTTGATACATGTTGCTGCGTTGGGATTGCTTTTCTGAATGGTTTTATCCCTATTTTTGATGACTTGCTATGCAGGAGTTGTCCTTTACAGAAAAGGACCAATAAATGAAAGGCGACTAAGTTCGCTTGCTTTTTGACTTGATCATAATTGCCCCTTCCTGAACAGTGGCTATGTTTTTCGGTTCTAAAAATCACAATTCATTCCCTTTCCCGCAGCAGAATATAGGGGAACCACGAAAAGGCACAAACGTTGCCAGATCAGAGATGTAGCTGAAGAGAGTTGACAAAGTGCTGGCTCTCGAAAGAGTCGCCTCTGTTTTTGAAGACTATTGTGCATTCCTAGTAACAGTTTTGCATGTGTACTTGATCGCTAGGGAAGCAAAGTAGCAAGAGTGTTTTACATACCATCTTCACAGGCCTTCCACTATGCTGAAGATTGACGTTGAGATTGTAAAAATGCACAGTACTTTCCAAAAGCAAGTGAAGTCTACAGAGATGGCGTAGACTCATCTGCTCTCTGAATAATCACTTGATGTGGAAAAACACTGTGTATCTTGATAGGTATATTAAGTTGTATTGTTGGCTAGGGAAGACAGATGAAGCATTGTCTCTCCGTGAACGGTATGCAGGAATCGAAAACTGTTGCGTACTTATATAGCTGTGCAAAACATGGAATATGACCTAGGAGATAACCGGTATGCGTGATACTGGAGTCAATGCAGGGTATTTTGAATGCTGTTGCAATGCATGATGGTTTTGAGAAAGTAGTCGTATCCTCGGAGTCATGATGGTTGCAGCATATCTCTCTGGCCATACTTCTGACTAGAACAACAATTGTACACTTCTATAACTTACATTGATATCGTGACTTACCGCGAGAGAGGTTAGCCAACAGCACAAGAAATGGGAGATGCCAGTAGCTCTCTTCATTGCCACTCTCAGCATTCACTTAGAATAGTGGAAGTGCTGCAGAAATACACAGCCATGTTCGATGCAGAGTCATAACCAGGGAGAGATGCCATCTTATCAGCTCTCACTGGACACAGCTCTGGCACGAAAAGAATCATGCATTACCACAGCTGCTTTTGCAAAGTGCCTTGCACGTGGAGAGTGTGCGGTTCAGTCCCTTTGTGGCCTCATTGGATGCCTTGGCGGTGCAACACCTCGCTCGAGCTCCGCCTTGGCATTGATATGCGCATACAAGCACACTCACGCGCGGAATTTCTTCCTTTCACTCTTTCGCTCAACAACAACATCAACAACATCGCCCTCGGCATCGGCGACAGCAACAGCAACATCGTCGTGGTCGTCAGATTGCTCTGCGCAGTCTGGCGGCCTTTGTGCACCTCTGGTAAGTTCGTTCTGCGCTAATGCGTGGACAGTTTATTGGTGGGGCCCGTAGCGGTTCTGCCTTGTTGAAGAAGAATTGGCCTCTTTTGGGGTGACAGTGCTGTGTGCGCTTTTCAAGTTCGTCGTGTGGACAACTTGCTGTGGTGGGGCCCGTGGCGGTCCTGCTTAACTGAAAACCTATTGGTGGAGCCCGTGGCGGTTCTGCCTTATTGAAGAAAATGGCCTCTCTTGGGGTGACAGCGCTAGGCGCTTTTCGAGCTCGTTCTACGCTCTGCGTGAACAGCTTGCTGTGGTGGAGCCCGTGGCGGTTCTGCCTTATTGAAGAAAATGGCCTCTCTTGGGGTGACAGCGCTGTGTGCGCTTTTCAAGTTCGTCCTGCACTTCGGTGTGGACAACTTGCTGTGGTGGAGCCCGTGGCGGTTCTGCTTAATCGAAGACCTATTGGTGGGGCCCGTAGTGGTTCTGTCTTATTGAACAAACATATCTCTTTTTGAGATCACAGCGCTGGGCGCTAGGCGCGAGGCGTCCTACTGGATCGAATCCTGAGCGACCACTCGATATCAGAGCTGCCGATGACAATCCGTGGACCGACGACTACAACTCCGAGGAGGATGCAGCAAGCCTTTTGCAAGAAGTGCTTAAGGCTGACAAGCATGCAGCCGGAAACCTACTGAGGGATAAGTGACACGCTTTCCTGTCAGTTGGCGTGCATGTCTCGAGCAAAACTTTGACGCATTCGACGCTCACCTGCAAAGCAAACTGAGCTGGCGCGCTGGACTTCTTTCAGCAGCAGCAACAACAGCAACAAAGTCATCGTCGACAGACTACGCAAAGCAGTGTTCAACGCATCTGAAAACAAGGGTGCTTTCAAGCTCGTTCTGCGCTTTGCGTGGACAAGTTTTGCGGTGGGGCCCGTGGTAGCTCTGCTCAATCCAAGACATGTAAATCTTTGACACAAGAGATGGGAGCTGGACGTCTCATGGACCTTTGAGTATCTCTGATCCACAAATACGACTGGCCAGATGGTGAGACGGACTAGAATCTTCTGGACGGTCGTGAGGATCGAGAGGAAGACCTGAGGATTGGGATGACGAGAAAGACGGCGACTGGTTGTCTTTTCGTGTCCAAGATTCCAATTGTGACGAGGTCTCTGGCTGTGGCTCCTGCAAGGGTCTCATGAAGAAAGACTCCGAGTACAAGGGCAAGTTGTTCGCACCCATGATCGAGCACAAGGACGTTTGGGCTCTCCAGGAGATCGACAATCCCGAGTAAATTGTCGAGAAGACTCCTTCCAAGTTCAAGCCTATGGGTGCCATGAGTCTGAACCCTGCAACGATTCTTCAAACAAGATACCGACTTTTGCACGGATCGGTCTCGAGCTCTGGACCATACAGAACGACATCCGCAACGGCACGAGTCCAATAAAGATGTGGGCGCACGAGTCTTCTACAGCGAGAGCAAGAAAGTGTTCCTGAAGGATTACAAGCATGCAGCGGTGCATGACAGAGATGATGATGCGGCACAGGAGAAAGACCGTGAGGCAACCAAGAGAAGGGAGGTACCAAGAAGAATGTCAAGGCAGCAGCCGAGACAACAGGACAACACCAGCCACGCGCCTGACTGAGTAGGTCACACACTTCCCTGTCGCACTTGCCGTTCGAGGTCGGCGGACGTTCACGGCAGCGAAAGTATTCGTCCCCACCTTCCCGGAAAGGTCTTCGGCCGAGCCCTCGGTTTTAACGAACCAATCGGAGTGCTCAAACCGCTTAGGCGCCGTTACCGCTGCCCTTATCAGATCCGATGTGGGCTGCCGGCGAGTACTCGAAAGTCAGTCGAGCTCGTAGGAGATGAGTGAAGACGAGTATAAAGACTTGACGATCTGCTTGATCATCAAGAGTGTCTACATTGCCGACAACCTTTCTTTGACATCAAACTTCTAACCTCTATAGTGCAAGATAAATCATGTCGATCTTACCAAACATTGCAGTTATTGGCGGTAGTTATGTTGGTATGCTTTCTTACAAACACTCTTGAGTACATATTTGATCTACCCAAATACTGACGTCTATTTTCAGGTGTGAATACAGCACAGCAACTGGCCACAAAATTCTCAGGACGCTTCCAAGTCCTGTTGATCGAGAAGAACTCGCATTTCCAGCATTTGTTTGCCTTTCCACGATTCGCGATGACGACCAAGGTGGATACGCATAAAGCGTTTATCCCCTTTACACCAGGCACTTTTGCCAATTGCCCTGCTGGAAGTGGTGTTGTGGTTCGAGCGGGCGTGACAAAGATTGACAAAGAGGAAATTTGGCTGGATCGCAAGGTTGAGGTGAATGGCCAGGGGCTGGATAAGGTTCCTTATGCTTATCTGGTAAGTGCCATCAATTTGCTGAGTCTTGGAGTGATTTTTGCTGATGGGGACCTACAGGTCATAGCCACGGGGACGAAACTGACACCACCTTCGACATTACCATCGTCTGATAAGGCTGATGGAGTCACCTACCTGCGAGAACATGCGAGGAAAGTCGAGACAAGCTCCAATATCACCATTATTGGTGGAGGTGCAGTGGGAGTGCAGATGGCGACTGATATCAAAGAGGTGTATCCTGAGAAGTCTGTCACGCTTGTGCACTCCAGAACGCAACTCATGAACAAGTTTCATCCCCACCTTAATCGCATCATCAAGGAAAGATGCGAAGAGTTGGGTGTAAAGCTAAAGCTTGGTTCTAGGGTCAAATTGCCTGCGAAGGGGTACCCGACTGATGGGTCGACGTTCAATGTCGAGTTGCAAGATGGCTCAACCATCTCTACAGACTTTGCTGTATGTTTAAGGACTCCTTTGCACAGACTGTTTTACTGATCTGATCGGATTTGCAGGTCATCGCCACAGGTCAAACGCCTCAATCAGAGCTCATCCGAGCCCTGTCACCAGAGTCAATCGATGATGCTGGCTTCGTGCGTGTGCAGAGAACGCTACAAATTAGCGACAACAAGTTCCCAAACATCTTCGCCGTCGGAGACGTCGCTGACACAGGAGCCCACAAAGCTGCTCGACCAGCCTTGAGACAGGCTCCTGTGGTCGTAGAAAACATCGAGCACATGGCGAAGAACGAGTCGCTAGAGGTATACGATGTTGTCGATGGGCCTTCGATACATTTGACTCTTGGTGTTGTAAGTTTGGTTTCCTGTAGGTGGTTTTGGTTCTGGTGCTGACTTGTCTGCAGACGAAGAACATCAAATTCATCAACTCGCCAGGCGGCGCTCCAGAGCCAAAGGCCATTTGGGCTGACGACGGGTAAGTTTTCATTACTGTTTCTGTTGGTCGTCAAAAATGGCTCTGACAATTCGGCTATTAGCAAGTTCGACATGGGAATCGATGGTGTCTGGCAACGTAGGGGCGGAGGTCCCAATGCCCTTCTCTGAGAGAATATGCATGGCTCTCGGTGGATACACTTCTGGTCTCGAAAGACTTGTGCATTTTGGCAAGTTGGTCTTTCGCTGCTAGTGTTTATAGCAGTGTGGAGGTGCCTGGGGCTGAACGAGAGTATGGTCGAGAAATTTCAGCCCAAATGAGTTGTTACATCAGCCTATACCTTGATGGGTCGCTCGCAAAGTAGGACCGAGAATGAAGCCAGCGTTTCTGACGTTCCTCAGTGGTCAGTCCTCAGTGCTCGTATCATGACTGAGAAGGATTTATCGATTTTCCTGAGCTTGTTAATCTAATTTAAGATCGGGAGTAGGTATCCTGAACTTCAGTTGCTGTCCATCTCTTCTTGTCACGATCGGATTCTCGAAGCCTCGACGCCATGGGCGAGTGACGGTATTGAAGGACCTCATCGAAGTATTCTGTCGGTGTCAGCTCCACTTTGGCAATGTTTTCCAGGGTGAAAGTCTTGAGTGACTTCATGTGAGGGTCCCTTGACAGACCTCTTGGCACAATAGACGTCATGTATATCCGACCCCTCCATATCGTCATTCAATCGACTCGATCGATTGCAGCAGTAGAAATACTTCTTCAGGTCGTGTGAGTACAGTTTTTCTTTCTTCATCACACTCAATCTTCTTCAATTTACCTTCCAAACACCCAAACAAAACCATTTCCAATCACACAAATCAGCAAGATGTCCGCCGAGTACCAGAACCAAGATCCTCTTAAGCTCGCCCAGCAGGCTGAGAGAGATCTCAACTCGCACGCTGCTAAGCAAGGCCAAAGCAACAGTGATAGCGGTAAGCCTTCGAAGCTTGAAGCTTGCGACTAGATCTCTAGTTCACTTCTAGATACTCAATCAATTGCGACAGCATGCTAACACTGTCTCAACAGCCCTCGAATCTGGTGTCGACGAGAGCGTTAGCAACAAGTTCCCTGGCGCCGATGTTACCGTTGGAAGCACTGGTGCTTCCGACAACCAAAGAATCCCTGAGAGCGAGGGTGGTGATATCAACCCCTCTACTGGTAAGCTCTACAAAGCTGCAGACTTCCAGGGCAAGGGTGGTAAGATTATACAACTTTCCGAGTAGAGATATGCCCACTGACACTCAATTCTAGGCCCCGAAGACAAAGCAGAACTGCATCGCCAGCAGGATGGTGGTGCTGACGACGTGCGCTCCAACATTCGCAACTAAGTGCATCGTTGCTCGAAGCATCACACAAGAGATCCAGTCATGGCTCCACGCCCTCTGAGAGGGACGAGTGATTGAGAGATGATATCATTTGAGAAATCAGAAAAGATTCAATGCAGGGACGTAGAGCATGCAAGAGCAGCTCCGTCGATTGCAGTCGTGTAATATTAGCCATGAGAACATGAAATGACTACAATTCATACCTTCAGCTTACGTTCTTCCCCATAGTCGTTGTGGTGTGAAGTTGGAATACAGAGCCTAACCAAGCAGAGCCTCAAGATCAGTAGAGACAAGACTCCATATTGTACAAAACCCGTCCGTGCTTTCATTCAGGTATCCACATGGTATAACAACCAGAAAGGAACCCCAACTCCCCAAGGAAGCGGTTCTGGATATGTTGAGGCGCCGATATATACCTTCTAATTACATACGTTCCTTGGACAGATACAGAGTGGTGGAATGGTTGCCCTAGGTAGATTTCGTGCGACAGATCCGGATGTCACCGATACGAAAGGCGGCCAGCTCCGTGAAGCTTGCAACACGCAAAGAGGGTGGGTGGGTGATTCAGCAAAAGATAAACATTTCCACGATAGAACACTTCTCGTTACTTGTAGGTCCGTCTGCTCTGTCTTGATCAACAGCAGCAACTCGATAAAGCAAAGCTCCTTGCTCAATCGCACCACATCCGCATTCACAACACAATGGCAGCACCATCACGCCCATTTATCACATGCCATGTCCTTGAGACCGTCTCAGGTCGACCAGCGCCCGACATGCGCGTCACCCTCTCGCTCCTCTCGCCTAAGCGCTCCAACCTCTCTACCCCTCCCATCTTCACCGCAACCACCAACTCCGACGGCCGAGTAACCGCCTGGCAATCCACCCAAGAAGGCGGCACCGTCACGACCTCCGAGCTCGATCACCTGGTCAACACACTCAAGTCCGACCTCAAGAGCGATGAGCAAATGAATTGGAGCTTGGTCTTTGCGACCGAGGAGTTCTACGGCAAAGGAAAGACATTTTGGCCTGAGGTTGAGCTGAAGTTCTGCACGAGCAAGGATGAAAAACACTATCATGTTCCTCTGCTTTTGGGTCCCTGGAGCTACACAACCTACCGCGGGTCATAAGAGCAGGGAGGTACAATAGCGCAAGCTTTGCTTGGAGCGTAGCATGCTCGCTGAACAGAAGGCAGTCCGTTGCAGTCGATAGCTCTTAAAGGCTGTTCCAGTGAAGAAATGCGGGCAAACATTTTGTTGTAGTTGCTCATTTGAACCTCCGGTATGCTGAAGGCTATCACAATGTAGCTGCAGAAATGCACAGTACCTTCCCAGCCATGTGGTCTCCACAACGAAACCCTGTCATCTTTATGGCTAGATTTATTTCTGAACTGTAACCCTCGCAGCTTGATAGCATGTAACAACCTCTGCACTCGTGGTGGAGAAGCCGTCAATCGCAATATTGTGACAGTCTTTTGGCAGCACCCGGAGAGGATGCAGACCGACCAAGTCATTGTGGCTGCTGGTGTGACCCTGGTCATCTCAAACATGCTTGCTCATGCAGTTGATCTAGTGTCTATGATGCTAGAAAGAGACAATATACTTGATCAATGCTCATGATCCCTGCCAGAGCGGTCATACTGCGCGTGTTCTGGTCAGACGTAATGTAATGCTGTTTTATCCACGATTGCTCGGAATTTTAGCACAGCCAATACTAGGATCTACCATGTCGTATAGTGATCAATGACAGAATCTACATAACTCACCAGAGTTCTAGAGGAAGAGTTGACCCGTATACCGGAGAGTATCAGAGCTTTCAAAGTTATCTACTACAAGTAGAACTTTCAAGCAAATAGGTGTCAAGCCTCTTTACTCGAGCTGCAGGCATAGCGTAGGGCTAAGTTATGTCTAAGGAACGGCCCGTGTGTACTTCACTAGTGTCGTCTAAGCAGCGAACGACGATTCTTTCGGGTATCGTCTTGGGATATCAAGTCTTCGACTTCGGCCTTTGAACAATTCGGAAGCCATCAGACTGGCTCTACAGGTATGCTGGTGACATGCCAAGCATGATCATCATATTTGTTGATTCTGACCACGACATGTCTTAAATCGCGGCCTAGTCAGGTGCATGGTGACTGCCCTGTAGATGTCTGCGATAACAGGTCGACTTGTCTCAAGACTGGTGCGTATGCTCCAGTCCACTGAGTTCCAGGCGTGCCTCTATAGGTATACAGTTGTAGCGACACTTCTTTGTTAGGTTAAGGGACCACTTATTCTCATAGTCAACGGCACCGTTGTAACGGATTGAAATGTTTGTTACGAGTCTCGACACGCGTGCGACACCTTCTCTTCCAGTCGCAGTTGCCCTAATATCGAGTATTTTTTCCTGCTTCCTTCTGTTTGTTGCATTGCTTTCCGGCGTCAAACTTGCATCGCAGGTCCTGCCATCACGACGTTTCTTCGAGTACACTCCTTTTCTTGTCAGCCTAGACGGCGACCATCAACTTTTCAACACAGTACTTGTTTTAATCGATACACTTTTTCCGGCACTACTTGCACGTAGCATCGACAAGAAACTCATAATAAAGACCTGACACGTTCACTGGCGCATCACAGCGACTGCGCAACGCAAGCCTTCACCAACACAACAATCGCATCGACTTACGATCTACATTGAACAGCCAAAGCAACCTCAACCTATCCCATACACTAATCGACGCAGCCATGAAGCTCGCTTTCTTTCTCACACTCTTCAGCTTCGGCATTTCTGTTCTGGCAGCCTCTGCTGCTGACTGGCGTTCAAAGTCCATCTATCAGGTACTAACCGATCGGTAAGTCTTTCTTCTCACTCTAGAAGTTGCTGTGATTGACTAAGACCTTTCGTCAGGTTCGCACGTCCCGATGGAAGCACCACAGCCCCTTGTAACCCCGTCGGTAAATACTGCGGTGGCACTTATCAGGGAATCATCAAGCAGTTGGACTATATCCAAAACATGGGATTCACTGCCGTGAGTCCACCAATATGTGGCGTCGAACCGTTGAACGGCAATGCTAACCCGAAGGACAGATCTGGATTTCCCCTATCACATATCAGATCCAGACCTGGACACCCTATGGTGAACCATGGCATGGCTACTGGCAACAAGATCTGTACCAACTCAACAGTGCTTTTGGCACTGCAGACGATCTCAGGGCTTTGGCCACAGCTCTACACAACAGAGGCATGGTCAGTTGAGAATGCACAAGCAACAACCTGAATTATCACTGACTGTACTCTAGTATCTCATGGTTGACGTGGTAGTTAACCACAACGGCTGGAACGGTAATGCAAGTTCAGTCAACTACAGCATGTTCAAGCCTTTCGACAACGTTGAGTACTACCACAGCTTCTGTAATGTCGATTACAGTAACAACACCAGCATCCAAGAATGCTGGTTGGGCGACTCAAACGTAGAGCTTGTCGACCTTCGAACAGAAGATACTGTAGTCGCATCAGAGTATCAGACATGGATTCAGCAGCTGGTCTCCAATTACTCCAGTAAGTCAGTGAACATCGAACTTGAATCTTGACTTACGCTCTACCAGTTGACGGCCTTCGTATCGATACAGTCAAGCATGTTGACACTGCATTCTGGTCCGGATTCGGAGAGGCTGCTGGCGTTTTCATGACTGGCGAAGTGACCAACGGCGATCCATATGGTCTTTGCCCTTACCAGAACTATATGGATAGTGTTCTTAACTATGCCATGTACGTGCAAAAGCTCGAATAAACCTTCTTCATGCTTACATTGTGCTCAGGTACTATGCGGCCACGGATGCATTCTCCTCGACTGCTGGAAGCATGTCTAAGTTCGTCAGTCAGCTCAACGGTATGAAGAGCCAATGTAAAGACACCAGCGTCCTCGGATCGTTCTCGGAAAATCACGACCAGCCTCGCTTTGCATCATTGACCAACGACATGTCCCTGGCTAAGAACATCATTACCTACACGATCATGAGCGACGGGATTCCCATCATGTACGAAGGCCAGGAACAACATTACAGCGGCGCTCAGGATCCTTACAACCGTGAAGCCGTTTGGCTGAGTGGATACAACACTGGCGCACCTCTCTACACCCACACGGCAAGCGTCAATCAAATTCGCAACCATGCGCTCTACGTTGATGGAGACTGGCTTACCTACCAAAACTGGGTCATCTATAGTGACAGCGCCAACGTTGCTATGCGCAAAGGAGACGATGGATACCAGAGCATCACAATCTTAACCAATAATGGTGCCAGCAGTGCTAACTACACTCTCAACATCACCAACACTGGATATGACAGTGGCACCAAGATTGTGGACGTCCTGTCCTGCGAAGCATTGGATGCAGGATCAGATGGAAATCTTACAGTGTCCATGTCGCAAGGTCTTCCCAGAATCTACTATCCGATGGAGCTCTTGGATTGCAGTGGCATCTGCGGCTACTAATGTTCGATCGAGCCTGCGATGCGCTCGAGATATGACAACTTTGCTACATAATGCCAAACACACAGGGTCCAGCCTTACCACATTGCTAGTAACTCGTTTGGTCACCTATGCGTTTTCGGTGCTCAAATTCAGTTGTTGGATTGGTAATAGGCAGATATAGTGATCATACATAATTCCAACCAGGTTTTTGATTGAAAATTGCATCGGTCTATCGTCACAACCGGAATCTCTGGCATCGATGCAAGGTGTTGAGCCGTCACATGAATTTTTGTTTTGTATAGCGTCACTGTCGGAGCTGCGGGAGCCTGGCACTTTTTTCCTCGGACAGCGTCATCTTTGAACCCTGAAGCGTCATACCCTGAGATATTGAAACGGTTGCCGGAAGCTTGTCTCATATTCGAGAATTACCTATCGGTAGCTATCACGCAGCAACTTTCAATTTTCAGACACAGAAATTGAGAATAGAGTACAGATGAGCAGAGAATAGACATGCTGTGTGGATCTATCTTGATGAAACAGAATGTTCGATCGCGAATCTGACAGTACTCGAGCGTGAACACGGGCCTCGTGATACATGAGATCCGGAGTGATCCGCTTTTAGCGTTCGGTCCATAACCTATTCTGGAAACACCCTGAGATCGACGGAGTACTCCTCGAGTATGGTGGCGTCACAGGTGGTTAACTGCTTGCCGTTGTGTGGTGAGAAAAGAAGGATAAGACGGGATGTTTTCAGAATGGGACGACTCGAGCAGAACAATGACGTTGATTGAAGTGATGTAATGGGCGGCTCTGCTGGCAAGCCCAGTAAGGATATTAACCTCGACCTCCTGCCACAGACTCCTGATCATCCCATCAACAGTCTATCACCCAGCGACCCAGGCCACCTATCCCAGCCACCGACTTCTGTCACTCCATCGACTCCATCGACTCCACTACCTAAACGAATAGCCTATCTCAGCCTTATCCAAAATGGTCGTCAAGATTCTCAACCTGGCCATGCGTGCCTTCCAGGTAAGCTTCTAGCTCAACAGGCTCTCGAACCATCTTGTATGCTAACTCACCATGCAGTTCATCTGGGCCCTTCTCATCATGTCGCTTGTCGGTAACATGATCGCAACTGCATACTCTGGCAACCCTTCGATTGTCAACTACGACATGTTTGTCTCGGTCTTCGCCATGCTGTCGCTGTTCTACCTCATCCCTGCAAGCATCAAGGAGTCGTTCATGATTCACCCTCTTCTTGTCGTCGGCCTTGATGTCTTGAACGCCATTTTCTACTTCTGCGGTGGTGTCGCTATGGCCTCTTACCTCGGTGTCCACAGCTGCGGCAACTCTGTAAGTTTGACCATCTTGGCACCTCTCAAAACCTCCATCTAACAAAGCAACAGTCTTACACACAGAGCAACTCCATCACCAACGGATCCGGCAACACCTCCAAGCGCTGCCACGAGGCCCAGGCTGTTACTGCCTTCCTCTGGTTCGGCTTCGCCGCTCACATCATCTCTGCTGTCTGTGCTGGTCTCCAGGGCCGCAACTCTGGCGTCAACATGCGCGGTGGTGCCGGTGGCATCCGCAAGGGACCTGCCATGAGCCAGGTCTAAGCGACCTCTCGCAGAAAGTTCTTTTCTCGAAATGAACCACCAACCCTACTGAACGCAGCAGACCATGCTTGAGACACAAACATGTGTGGCCTGAGACTGGTTCTCTGTACAACAGCTTCCTGGTTACGACTGTCAACTGTCAGTTGGTATCCTTCTTTCGTATTTTCCGTACTATATTTTCATGACTTCTATGAGACAAGAAGCGGTGGGAAGGCGTTAATGTTTTGGTCATGGTATACGCTGGCGATGGATGATAGCGCACTAATGTGTATTTCTCTTTTGATACCACAAATCGAAATCACCTAATTATTCTTTACATGCTCTCATCCTTCGATTAACCACTTCCGACCATGCCGCCATGTGTATGTTGACTGCTTGGCTAATATGATTTAGTAAGAAGAAAACAAAGGCACAGATGAGTCTCGTACTGCAAACGTGGGTTATTGCTGAATGGGCTGGGCTAACTCTTGCTGTTGACGAGCCATGAGTTGTTCTAGCGGAGCACTTCTGCCAGGAACAGCGTGCTTTTCCCCCACAGTGTGACGAGCAGGCAAGCGGAGCAGGGCAGGGGACGCCGTTGTACAGAGGAGCAGCGCACTGCTTATCAATATCGACGTGTTCTCTGGTGGCAGAGAGAGCAGATGGATCATTGTCTGTGGCTTGTGGAGAGGAGCCATTAGTACTAGTGTTGGGAGCAAAGCGCGGGTCCTGGACGGCAGGCTGTGCGTTAAACTGCATGGCCATTTCGGATGTGAAGAATGACAGCGATGTGCTTTGTGTATAAAAAGGAAAGGTGAAGCAGGAACAGAACCAGAAGACGGGTGAGGTCGGTTGGAAGATCCGAGGTAGGTAGCGTATCTACAGTCTCGGTACACTGTACGGAGCGCGAGAGGGCGGTTGCCGGATTGGGCGACGTCGCGCCAAGCATCTCCTGGGTGTTTCAGCAAGTTGCTAGCACAAGACAGCTTGGACGACAATCTCCCTCCCAATCATGGGCTCGCAACAATAGTCTGTCAAGAAAGAGAAGGATCACACAACAGGGACTCATGGCAGACACTCTACACAACGCCCCAATTGTCCTGGATAATGGCAGTGGCACCATCAGAGCCGGTTTCGCAGGCGAAGACGCGCCCAAATGTTATTTCCCATCCTACGTTGGCCGTCCCAAGCACCTGCGTGTTCTCGCTGGCGCTCTCGAGGGAGATGTCTTCATTGGCCAGAAGGCCCAAGAGCTGCGCGGCCTGCTGAAGATCCGCTACCCATTGGAACACGGAATCGTCACTGATTGGGACGACATGGAGAAGATCTGGCAACACGTCTACACCGAAGAGCTCAAGACACTGAGTGAAGAGCATCCCGTACTCCTGACCGAACCGCCGCTTAATCCTCGTTCCAACCGCGACACTGCTGCCCAGATCTTGTTCGAGACCTTTAACGTCCCTGCTCTGTTTACCTCCATCCAAGCTGTCTTATCTCTCTACGCCTCAGGCAGGACCACTGGTATCGTCCTGGACTCGGGAGATGGTGTCTCGCATGCTGTACCCGTCTATGAAGGCTTCGCAATCAACAACAGCATCCGTCGAATTGATGTTGCTGGTCGAGACGTCACCGAACACATGCAGACGCTGCTTCGCAAGTCTGGCTATATTTTCCATACCAGTGCTGAGAAAGAGGTTGTGCGCATGATCAAAGAAAAGACAAGTTACCTGGCTCTCGACCCTAAGAAAGAAGAAAAGGACTGGGCTACAGGCAATGCCAGACAGGACGGCAAGACGGTTGAGTATACCCTGCCTGACGGCCAGAAGCTCAAGGTACAACCACGTGTCCCTTGTAAACACCTTTCCCAAGCTTACCATGTCCTGCAGATTGGCCCTGAGAGGTTCAGAGCGCCCGAGATTCTCTTCGATCCTGAGATCATTGGTCTCGAATATCCTGGCATCCACCAAATTGTCGTCGACGCTATCAGCCGTACTGACATGGACCTGAGAAAGTCTCTCTTCGCAAACATCGTCTTGTCCGGAGGTTCGACTTTGACCAAGGGCTTCGGTGATCGTCTGTTGCACGAGGTCCAACGTCTGGCAGTCAAAGACATGCGCATCAAGATCTTTGCACCACCCGAGCGCAAGTATAGCACGTGGATTGGTGGCAGTATTCTGGCTGGTCTCAGCACCTTCAGAAGGGTCAGTACTCCCTCCATTGCACAATCTGCCTCAATACTGACGTGATAACGCAGATGTGGGTGAACATCGACGACTGGCATGAGAACCCTGAGATCATCCATACCAAGTTTGCATGATGCATAACGTGATTCTCGCAATACTTGACGACAAAGCTATGCCAACGCTCTCGACAAGAACGACAGCTCATCTCTGCAACAAGCCCTCCCCGCACACTGGCTGTGACACCTCATCGCTCGCTCCTATTTCTTCAAACGCCTGGTCTGGATCACGAGGTGTACGAGTCACCGTCGAGTAATCCGCTTGAGCACCTGACCGAAACGCTTGAAACTTCCTGGTTCAGACATGCTTTCCTGAGCATCCCCCCGCATCACGGCATCTCGTTTGGGACCGTTTCGTTCTTCTGGAAAGCAACGCCCTGGCTCTGAATGTGGAGAAAGGTCAGGCCAAGAAGGAGCTACCTCTCGCCACCTCTTCATAGTACTGCCCCGGGGCTGGCCGCCTGAGCAGAAGGTCTACGGGGTCGGGCTGAGCTCGTCCGCTGTGTGGCTAGGCGATTCGCGAAGGTCCAAGACACAGACCAGGCAATATACGAGCAAGGAGAAAAATGAGGGGAAAACGTTTTTGTGGGGAGACCACTGGGAGACCAAGGTAAAAAGGCACACCATTCCCGATAGCCGTAGTCCGGGGCTACCAAACAATACACTACTAGGGTTTCTTGCCAATACATTACCAAATAGTTTCAGTGACTTTCCATAGACCATTGACGAGCCAAGACAGCAGGAGAGAACGAATGGGAAACAGACGAGTGTCGCATTCGCAAGGAGCAAGAGCTACGATTGGCTTGTGTACTGTTTAGCATGAAGACAATCCACATGGTCTGACCAAGCACGAATCGAATGAAGGAGACACGAATGATTCAGAACAACGAAGCTCATCTCTTTGCAGAACCACGTGTACATGTAATACAGTCTCCAGGGGCGGCGACTTGATCTACTTCGGCGACAGCGAGGTGTAAGAGCGGTGTGTAACTGTTGTCAAGTAACTAGAAGGTCACACGCACTTGAAGTCGGTGTAGCAGAGCCGTAAACAGCAGAAGCTTCCATCGTTGACAACGAGATTTTCAGTTCGGCATGTACGGAAGAGCCCCGCTCCGTGGTTTGCGTGACTATTCTCCTGGTTTTGATCACAGAGCATCACCATGAGCTATATCGATGCAACGGATCTATAACACACAACATTGAGAGATTTCCAGGGCATTGATTGCTCACTCCGTCCCTCAGTCTCACGCCATACTAAGAAAGTATTGTAGCAGAGTGACATCTCTCACGGCAGCGAGATTTTCATCATCACCACAGTGAATGTTCTCATCATCCTTCATCTCCGTGTTTGGGTTTCGAACCCGTGGGTCGTGCTCGTCACAGGAGGCGCAGGTGTGATTTGCTAATACCCGCGGACGCCTTACTGAAACTTACTTAGCCCATGAGCAATTCATGGGGTAATAGCGTCCGCTTTAGAGAAAACATGGGGGTAATGGAAACTCAGGTACCACGTCTTGGCTTGCTTTGGTCAAGTCAGCTCATTCCACTTTGAGTTGCGGCCGATGAGGGGGCTGTCGTGGCAGACAAAAGTCCTTCGAGGTATTTGCAGAATTTGCAAAAAAAACGAGTTTGTAATTTGAATATCGGGCAGCTCCGAAAGAGCTAGAACCTACGACGTGTTGCCAGGCAGCTGATGTGACTGTGCTGCGCAAAATGATGTGGAAAAAACTTTTCGGTCAAAGTCATTCGGGTAACGGATTCATCAGCTTTGCACCATGAGCCAAGGCCGCATGATCACTTTGCCGTTTGGCACTAAGCATCTAGGGGAATAGCATTAAAAACTTTTGCCCACGCGTAAGGTGGTGCAATTTTCGGTCCAGGATACGTTGCCTTTCGATCGAGATGTGTCAACACTCGATCCTGCCGCCTTTTCATATATAGACCCCCCGCTGCCTGCCCCTCGTAGCTGTTGATTCATATCACAATTCCAAACCACTTTCCATCACAACTTCTTCTACATACGACTTGGGTCTCTGAATACTTTCGACATCCACAACAACACTCACAACTACAATCACACACTACAATCATGGTGTCATTGAGCTACCTCATTCACGAGCCTCACCCTTCGGCTCCTAGAGGCAGAAGCACAGCATACCTTGGCTCTGGACGAGGAGGTGCTGGAAACTACGCTCGCTACAAGGTCGAGGATCTCACTGTCGGTCACGAAGCCACTGGCCCTGCATCTCGTAGTGCCATGTCTCCTCCTCCACCAACCCACAAGTACATTGGTGGCAGAGGTGGCATGGGAAACGCTTTCTCTCGCCAGGAAAGCCAACGAGCCATCTTCTCCTTCGATGAGGAGCTTGCCCGTGACCAGAAGCTCATGGATGCTCGCGCCAAGGCTCCTGTTTACCACACTGGTAGAGGAGGTTCAGGCAACTTCGTCGATGAGATGAAGCCTTCCGCCAGCCGCCAGAACAGCGCCGCTTCTATCTCATCAAATGGCTCATCTGTGTCCGAAAAGGCACGCCGCATCGGTGGTGCTTTCAGAAGTCTGAGCAGAACCTGGAGCAGAGACTCTGGTCGCGAGTAGACCATCATCTCATCTTTTGCTTCAATCACGCCACACCTTTTACGACACCTTAATGACCACCCAAAAAAAGTTTTTGCTTTCCATCATTTCATCATTTGTTATCATCAGCATCAAACAACCAGCGAGGAGTTCTATCATCTGGATGGACGTCCTTGTGCAGAGGGCTTCTAAGCATCGAGCATTTTTGTCTCACACAACCAAATGGGATCTTTTGGGGAGTCTTTGAATCATCATCATTGTTCGATACCCAATTTTGCATTTGAGATGGCTATCTTTTTCTTTTCTGGCCATCTCTGCAAAAGCATCCCTTGAGAGGGCATACCTTTTTTCCACTCTTCACTTCTTGTTCAAAAATTCTATGTAGCAATTTTTCACTAATGTATCAACACCACACTCTTCGAGAAGACTTTTACTGTTGCCACTTGTTGCCTTGTGATGATGCGTATGACTGGTGTATCCACGTGTATCAAATGATTTGACGCCTCAAGTCTTGCGTGTGTGTGTGTGCCTTACCCATGCCAATATTCCCGTCAAAAACCTGGCATCATCGATGTCGAAAATGACGTCTTACGTGTTCCTGTGCAACAAACTTCCCAGACAACCAACCAACCATTCGACGGATTTCGACCCACATGTTTGCTCGCTCGGATCAGTCTCCTTTCAGAGTTTTTTTTTCTCCTCCCTTAATTTTGCTTTGCTGATCCGGCACGGTGTTCGCAGCTGCCTCAAGGTCCGACGGTGGTGGTTGCCGGTTGCCGGGTGGTTGATCCGCTACTGCCGCTGTTATTCTCATCCTCCCGTGTTCAAAAGTTTGTGACTTCCGTACTCCGCCTGCGGCGACAAGCAAAATGTACACTATGAAAAGGCACAGATGTTCTTGGAGGAGAGGCATGTCCATCGAGAGCCGATAGGTTGTTGCTTCTCAGTG
Organism: Aureobasidium sp. EXF-3400; assembly: GCA_024195585.1. Lineage (NCBI taxonomy): Eukaryota > Fungi > Ascomycota > Dothideomycetes > Dothideales > Saccotheciaceae > Aureobasidium > Aureobasidium sp. EXF-3400. The sequence goes on from SWBL01000281.1 coordinate 64,006, forward strand.
GACATCTTCCTGTTTCCTCATAGTATTGTGCATGTTCATAGCTACATGGGTTTTGGTACATGGGGAGGGCTGCCGCTGTTGTTCTCATCCTTCCCGCGTGCGAAAGACAGTCACAATGTAGCTATAGAAATGCACAATACTTTTACAAAGAATGCAGTCTCCATAGAGAAGACCCTGTTAAAGGTCATCTCAATGGCTAGTCTTATATTCGAATTATAACTGTGCATTTCGATAGCTTACTGTATCTGTTTTTAGCACATCGGAAGGTAGGAACCTTCCATTCGAATTCTAGAAGGACTTGGCATATAGCTGACTCGTGAGCCAAACACACCCGAGTCAAGTTCTGTGCCAAATGTGTGCGACTTTTTTGCTCACGCGAGTTGTAGCGCTACGTCCACAAAAAAAAGTCCACCAAAATCATCTTAGTATGCTCAGGGGTAAACACATAGCCATCATACAACGTACGGCCATTTCTCGATTTAGTATTCAACATGGACTTTTCAAACGACAAGGTAAGGGAGCAAGTCCACGGGTGATGACCGTGGCCGTAAAGGTGGCAATTTGCCTAGAACCAATGCCTTGAAGACATCAAAAAATACTGACGACTTGGAAATAAAGGACCATCATAGGGATACCCATGCTATCCCACCTCAATTCATCCAAGAGCAATATTGGCACTACAACAAAATAAAAATCTCGGATTTGGAACAAGATGAGAGTGTGGTGAATTGGGATAAAGGCCTGAGTGAGGAACAGGCAAAAGTACTCAAACCGGTCAGCACAATTTCAAAGTCTGCGATTGAAAAGGCTTGTATTGCCTTTCGAAATGCTGCGTTGGGGACTGAAGGAGACGAAACCCCTCTCGAGACGGAGATTGATGATGTGACTGTGTATGAGCATACAGACTTCCCAGGTAAGTTGTGTGTTTCTTTTCTATTGAGTGCTATCAGCAATTAATATTGAACAATGGAATTAGGCTTGCAGATAGCGCCAGGAATTCTCCCACCAGAGACGCAGGTCCTCTGGATATCGCAAATTATGCACAAATACATGGCCAATCCCAAACACAAGATCAACCTACAAACAGATTTCGACATCGAGTATCCAACACCAGAAGATGAAAAGACGGAAGAAACTCCATCACTATTCTCATACGATCCTCAATCTACACACGCAACACCGAAGGATCCGGAGTCCCAAAAGTCACTAAACATGGCTCAAATGCTATCAAGGAAACTTCGCTGGTTGACATTAGGCGAACAATACCACTGGCCAACTCGTAGCTACCCTAGAAATGGACCTACAACCTTCCCTTCGGATCTAAGCACGTTGGTTAGCGGTCTCTTCCCACACATTCGACCAGAATCGGGTGTATGCTTGTTGTACGGGCAAAAAGACTACATGCCCGTCCACCGCGACGTCAGCGAGCTGTGCGAACGCGGACTAGCTTCCTTCTCCTTTGGTTGCGATGGCATTTTCGTGATCGCAAGGGGTGAGACAGAGCTACAGGAAGGAGAAGACCCGAAAAAGAGGACCGTGGCCATCAGGGTTAGAAGTGGCGACTGTGTGCATATGGACGGCGAAACTAGGTGGGCGTGGCACGCTATGCCTCGCACGATACCGAACTCTTGTCCACAATGGCTGGCTGAGTGGCCTGCAGTCAAGGGCGACGCGGCAAAGAGAGTCAGTGATAAAGAGCGCAAAGCTTACCAACGGTGGAAAGGCTTTATGGGAACGAAGAGACTGAACGTCAGTGTCAGGCAAGTTTGGGATTGAGAGTCAAGATGACGCTGTAAGGAAGGCACGACAGTCACGCATGGACACTTGCCATCTCAGGCCGTGAATCGTGGCTTCTTCTGGCAGCCGTTTCTTGGATATCAACAACACATGAAGAGGTACGCACCACGACAGTGCAATACACTTCACGAAGATAGCCTCAAGCCCAAGTCAGGTGCAGTAGTTGGTGGAACTGTGGAGATGATGAAGAGTCCAAAATGCAGCCAGGAAGGTTGTTAGCATTCTTGAATAGTTGTGGATGATGCTTTAACTCTCGAACGCGCTGAGAGTGGAGTCAGCTTTCAGATCATGTCAAAGATTACACACAGATTGACTGCTCGATGTTGAAAGTCCAGAGCCTTAAAATAGGTAGTAATCAACCCGAGAATGGGGCGATCTGATCAACAGCCTTCGGCGGAGATCATGCAACGTTGCCGAATCTTCGCATCCTTCTTTGCAACCAGCATCGCAGCGACACCGACACCAAAACAATAACCACGTTCTATTATACATACTCAGGATAATCTTAGACATACATATCAGACTGCTTCTGAGATGGCTTCTCGACAGTTCATCGACCCACTCGTCTTATTGCGGGCGATTCCGCTCATCTCTGTCACATGCTCATTATGGTTCGCCTGGGATTAACACTTCTTCCTTCAACTCTTGAATGAGCCAGATACCCGCGAGAACAGCAAAACCATGTTACCAACATAATTTTCTAGCTTCTTTCGCCGCGCGACACCATACGTAGTCTGAGTCACGTATAAGGCTGGCACAAGGTGGAAGAGGGGTTTGGTGGATCGCAATATAAAAGAGTGTAATTGGTCGGAGTGTATTTATTGTAATGAAACAAGCAGAGGCATGTTGAGATGCACTTAGACAACTCCATCCGTCACTGTTGAAAGATTTGAGCGGATCGAGAAACAAACAAGAAATTCAGAAATATCAGACAAAACTAAGCAAGAAAACAGCCTGTTCAGTAGTCATCTCCACGAGAGACTACTTCTTTGCAGTTGGGTCTGAGCAGGACAGTCTATATTCACGTTAGCAAGTCATCAAATATAAAGCACCATGGTACTCACATGCTCAAACTGAGCTATATAAGATCCTGGTATATCGACCAGAGGCGCATAGTCCTCGACAACGCCGCTAGCAATGAGTGACTTCATGCCCAGATGGTAATTCTTGACTCCCAAACGCTCGAGGTAGCGTCTGGAGAACACCAGCCTTCCGAAGTTGTCGTCGATGGTCTTCAGAAGCGACTTTGCAGATGCGTATTGCAGGCCACTAGGACGGACGTGCTCGTTGCGACCATAACCGTAGATACCAATATCGTCTATGAGATAGCCATTGCCAGTGGTTCCAAAGGTTTCGATTGCAAAGATGTCGCCCTCTTCCATGCGTTGATCTGTCTCAGTCTTGATGAAAGGGACTTGCTTGTCGCCATGAATCTTGTAACGCAGGATGTTGTGGCCAGTGATGTTTTGGACTGCTTTGACAGGAATAGTCTTGCCGTTGAGTTCGATCTCCTACAGCGAAGGTACAATCAGCATGACTTCCTGAATATGGATGGACAAGAATATCACGACTTGGCTAGACGAAAGCAGCACTGGTCATGGTATTTGTACCCTCGGCTCAACTTACGTAGCTTTCCATTACTTCTTGTATGTCTCCACTGATTTGGTCGATCCTGGCGTCAATACCGACTTCCTGCAAGAATTTAGCCCGTGTAACAACCTCGCTGTCTGAGATAACGTACCTTGACTCCAGTATTGGTAGCTTCTTTGACTGCGGTCAGTAGATTGTCGTAGACAGGGTTAGCAGCTATCGTAAAAGCACTATCCACAATTCTACCATTGACATGGACTCCAAAGTCCACCTTCATGACATCGTCATACTGAAGCACGACCTCTCTGCCTCCAGGATTAGGGGTCCAATGTGCACCAACATTGTTCAGACACAACCCAGTTGGGAAGCCCATACCAGCCTTGAGTGCGTCTCCAGTCTCAAGGCCTTGGTGACCTGTCAATGCTCGCACGCCTTCTTCAATCTCGTCGGCGAGCTTGCTCATTGTGACTCCGGGTTTGGCGATTGTCTGCACGTATTGGCGGACTTGACGATGAACTTCTGCAGCCTTCCTATAGTCGCTCAAGAAATCATCGTCCATGTTCTTGATGGCATCTTGATGACGAAGTTCTGCAGAGGTTGTTCGGCGTAGATTGTCATCTTTGACCGCATACTCGACAATCTCGCCTTCAGGGCACTTGTTGCCGTGGAAGATATCGGCAAGTGCGACCCTTGGAGGTGCCGTTTGTTGGCCCTTGCCAGGCACCTTCTTTTTCTTCTTGTTGTTCTTTCTCTTCTTCTTGGTCTTGCCTTCTTGAATCAGTACCATTTATGTCGTATAAAACGGGCTTGGCTTACTGTCGTCGTTCTTCAAGTCGTGTCCAACTTGACCGTTAGCTCCATCGCCATCACTGTCTTCGTCTTGCCCTTCGAGTGCACCGAAAACCAAGCCGGTTGCTGCTGCCGGTTTAGGAGGATTGATGTTTGCAATTGCACCGCTAGTCGAGGATCCTAATAACAATATTAGATATTGCGCGGTTGTAGACGTTACATATCCACATACCACGTGGACCTTGCTCATGTTCATTTGGCGTTTTTGAACCCATGATACACCTTTGACTGTACGCATAAAGAGTTCTTTGTCGTCGAGGTTGTAGATGGAGTTGGAAGGTTGCACACGAGCGCGGTCATCGTGAGACGAGCTGCGCTTTAGCGCCTGATGACTAAAATCTTGGTGAATCCTTCGCAAGACTGCTAAAAATAAGCAGGATGATAGATCCTCCTCATCAAAACAAGAAGGAACAGCAAAAAGATGCTTTCAACACAAGGTGACAAGATTGCAAAACATACAGCAGCAGGGATTCCCACGTGGTCACCCACCGTAGTACTAATCTGCCGTTCAACTGCTTATGTATGGCAGAGCGGACGGGATGC
>SWBL01000282.1:0-68368 GCA_024195585.1 Aureobasidium sp. EXF-3400
CTTGATCCAGGTCTTCGAGGGTGAGCGTGCCCGCACCAAGGACAACAACCTTCTCGGCAAGTTCGAGCTTACCGGCATTCCCCCTGCCCCTCGTGGTGTTCCCCAGATTGAGGTCACCTTCGACGTTGATGCCAACGGTATCATGAACGTCTCTGCCCTCGAGAAGGGTACTGGCAAGACCAACAAGATCGTCATCACCAACGACAAGGGTCGTCTCTCCAAGGAGGAGATCGAGCGCATGCTCTCCGAGGCTGAGAAGTACAAGGAGGAGGATGAGGCTGAGGCTGCCCGTATCGGCGCCAAGAACGGCCTCGAGTCCTACGCCTACTCTCTCAAGAACACGATCTCCGACCCCAAGGTTGAGGAGAAGCTCCCTGCCGATGACAAGGAGAAGCTCACCGCCAAGATCAACGAGACCGTTGAGTGGATCGACTCCAACACCACCGCCACCAAGGAGGAGTACGAGTCCCAGCAGAAGGAGCTGGAATCCTGTGCCAACCCTATCATGACCGCCTTCTACCAACAGTCGGGCGGCGCTCCTGACATGGGCGGCATGCCCGGAGGCGCTGGTGCCGGTGCTGCTCCCGCCTCTGACGATGGCCCTCAGGTCGAGGAGGTCGACTAAACAACTCGCTCGGAGTTGATCAAGTCTGCAATCAATGGCGTTTCGGGTAGCATGGTAGACCGCTTCTGGGTTCTTTGCTTTTTCTTCGATACCTTTTGTCGTGCAAGAACTGCACGTATGCAATGCACCTTCATCGGTGCTTTTAGTAATGAGTGAAATGAAGATTCTAATTTCTTTCAAATGTGTATCTTTTTCTATTGCTTCGCGTGACATGTTTGATTATACTATTCTGCCTCCTCCTTGCCCTGGACCTTTCATTCAATTATCTGTTTTGACTTCGCCAACGCATGCCACAGACAATTCAATCGCGTCGGCAGCAGGCTCGATTGCTTTCACAACCTCTTGTTCGACTCGAAACTTTCGCATGCAAGCATGATCTTGCCAAGTGCGACCGTGACGGACGATTACCATTCCTTTCAGCTTAAAGCTGGCTCTTTGGTCGTGTGCTCTGTCAGGCGAGTGTTGGCCCTGACCTTTGCCTCGTCGCTCAAATTGACGCTCTGGTCGACGTCGAACTTGCAGTTACGAACGACGTGCTTGCTGTTGTCAGTCCAGTTTCCAACTTCGGTAGGCTCTTCCTCCTCGGAAACCTTTCCCTGATTGGCCTGGAGCTTGTCCTTAGCAGGAAGTTTCTTGTTCTTGGTCACATGACTGGCCTCTCCGTCTCTCTTCTGTTGACGTTGCTTGGGAGAATTGGCGGCGCCCAGTTGGTATCAAACATTGTGTATGTTTGTCGTCGTAGGTATCAGACCATTACCCACATCAATTAATTGTAAAGGTCTCTTGGCCGACTTGGCGATAGCATTCTATAGCTTGTGCTCTGTCTGTCAACAGAATAGACTCGGTGATAGTGGACGCAGCAAGAGCGGACGCCCGCTTGAACTACAGACCGGAGCATCTGTCTTGCTTCACACTGGGGCGCTTCCAATGCCACCATCATGCTTCAATTCAATGCCAACCACAATCTGGAGCACTTTGCCTGGACGCGTAACTAGTGCCATCTTGCCATGCTCTGAGAGCTGTTGCCCGGAACTCTAAGTTCGAGGGTCGGAAGCATTTTCGTTCCAGCGCTTCGCAACGACTGAAATAGGTATTACCCCTCGACAAAGATGAGGCCTGCTGTGCCTGCCCTAATCTGCTGGATGTCTGCGGTATCGCCGATGTGAGAGGTCTGCTATGTCTGGCCTGATCTTTTGAATACCTGCGATGTCGCTGACATTGAGGCGCCCCTCAATGCGAAAAAAAGCAGAGATTGGCGGAGTGTCGGAGTGTACATATGGAAGATAAGACCCTCCGTATGTCCGTGAAAGTATTGAACCAAGAGATCTTTCAAACAGGATTTCTATCACGAAGAGATCAAGATGTGATGACATGTTGAAAGGAAGCAGGACAGTAGCAAGCCTATTGTGCTTTATACAAAACCGCTTCAGGTGAATCACAGTACGAGTAAATCCTCTTGGACCCCGAGCCAGTGCCATCAACATCTCTACCCATTGATACTCCTGCATGTAAGCTGGGTATCGTCGCCTGATGGCAATAAAAGCTTCTTTTGAAGTGCAAAGTTCAACCTTACGATGGTGGTACAATGAGCTTGATCTTTCTTCTGTTCTTTCTAGCGGAGAGGCGTTTGATAGATATTCTTTGTTGTGGAAAAAGGGCGTCTCGCTCATCGCAGAGGCTAGGTGTACTTGAGGACAAAAAATTGTGGCGTCGTCGGTCGATTGAGGCCGGCAAATGTACTCGTGACAGAACAACTGCAAAGACTGGCTGGATTCTTTTTGATTTGCTCGTATCGTGCATTTGTCGCTAATGGAAGATTGTTTACCAAATCCGAGCAGCTAGCGACTCCCCAGAATTGGCGCTCCGTCCGTCTAACATTGCTGCTATTCACAAAGAAACATCAGTCAGCGTGCCGCCGTCGAAGGAGAAGAGAGGAGATCGGCGTCTGGTGAGGGACCTTGTTGCGTTCTCTCGGTTGCTTCCTCGACCTCATCCCAATCAATGACCGACCAATCATCTTCCTTGTCCATCAAGTTGAAGAGATCTTTGGCCAACTTGACCCTCGTGTCTTGGATCAACTTTTCCTTGAATAGGCCAGTCTCGACTCTGGTGGATGTAGTGACGTGCGGCACCCACTTGACCTGCAGCCCGGAACACCAGTGGATGTATCCGACACCAATTCCGCCGCTTTGTTTCATATCAGTACCGACCACGGTCTGGAGAATTGCACCGGGACGCTTGAGCAGGACGATTTTGCCAGGTCCTCCCTTGTTCCTTGGTTGAATTAAGGGAGGGAAGAAGCTCGGTTGATACCAATTGAAGGAGGAACTCCTTATATATAGCGGACACTAAAACATCGCCAAGCTTCTCACAGGTGTCAAGTAGGTAGCGACTTTCTAGAATGACACTGCGCATCCTTGAATGCTCGGCAGGCTTAGTAACGACGAGGGAACGTGGCCGAATCTCGACATGAAGCGAATGATCTTCCCTCGATATGGAGACATTGACTTCGAGAGTTGCATGATCTTAAGAGCTCGCTTAGCAGATGATCGAAAAGACCGGACGCCTATGAGGAAGCAGCAGACCGCAGATGAGATGCCGGAACGACCATCTCTAGTTTTCTCATATGGTAGGCGATGAGCGATGCATTTTAGTACTATGGAATGCACTTCATGCAATCCCTTTAGAGTGTTAGAGCACACAAGTCGGTATGTTGGCTGCTACTCGAAGGTCTTCAAGTCTGTCATAGTACCCTCGTCCTTCGCTTGAGACGTCAGTATAGCTCTCCGGCATCCATCACGTCTAGGCGGAAGGAAACGAGGATCAGCAGTGACACAACTGCCTCTGTATCGAACCCATGCACAGTGGAAGCGTAAGAAACGACAACTCTCCGTAGATGAGTATGACTTTCTCCGGTGTAGTCCCCCCCATCCAGCTGCTAGTTGCGTTAGAGATGTGCATCTGGGATCCGAAGAGAGTTGTTCTATCAACTGTCCAAACTCTTCCTTTTGCACGGTGCTAGTCAACGTCCACGCTCGCTATTTGTTCGATTGCAATCCTCATGTACGTCCAAGTAAGCCTACTCTCTTGTCATCACTTCTCCATAATCCCCTAGCGTTCACATGCGATGTGCATCTTTTGACCATGTGTGCCCTTATGTGCTGAGCAGTGTAACTATCAGAATACACAGTATAGTTCATATCAAAAGTATGCCCGCAGACGACCCTTGAAAGAACGGTGTCTCTGTGGATAGTAACCATTTCGGAAAATGTTTCTGGGTTTTTACAGCCTGAGATATCACTATACGTCGCCATGAGAAGGGACTGAGACTTTGTCGCCTGAACAAAGGACTTATTTGTGCTTAGTCGCAGAAACCTATGATTCAGGCCATGGAGGAGCATATTAACGATGACTTGTTTGAATGAATATGCCGAGATAGGGGGGAAAAAACTGACGATCTTGCACACGGCAGTATTGAAGAGTGGGTTTCTTGTGATTATGACTTCTTTTCGTTAGAACTGAGCTCGGAGCTATCTATGAAAATGCCAAAAATAACCTAGCTAAAGCGAGATACCATACCCGTGATTGATAAACATAGCTCATGCCTTCCGCATAAATGATGCAACAACATATCATATCTGACAAAAACAGATAACCTTCCACGATCAGAGCACATACATAGACCTGCTAGCAATAGAACAATCCGCAATGATTCTGTCCCGAGCCACAAAACGCTAGCAAAGGAAAAAGCGAGACCGGAACAAGAAAAAAGGAAAACGTTTGGGATGGTCTTTTCCTGACCTAGGCCAGGAAATCGAGCTTGGTCTCAAGCAGGTTTGGGGTGGCTTGCTTGCACATGACGATCCAGGTTTCTAGGTGAAGAATAGTTCTTCGTACAGCCAGGCACATTGCAGGCAAAGCGCGGACGACTCTGATCATGGGTTGCTTCGTGATCTTTCAACCCCCTAGCGGTCTTGTAAGTTCTGTCGCAGCGTGAGCACGCGTGCATAGTAGCAGCATGAGACTTTCTGTGCTCTGTGAGCAGACTCTTTTTCCAGAAATCCCTACAACATTCTGGCTCAGGACAGACAAACACTTGATTGGTGCGAGTTTTTTCACCAAGCGCTTTGCTTTGATTGCTAGGCTCGTCCAGGATCTCGTGCTCCAAATTCTTGTGGATGGCAAGACTGTCCTCGTCCTCAAACCCCTCGAAGCACTCGGAACAGACAGAAAGGCTGTGGATGTACATATGCGCATCAAGTTCAGTCTCAGTCTTGAACCGACGCTTGCATACAGGATCCTGGCATGTCACAGGATAGTTTCGATGAGAGGTGCCATGTGCGGCCAGTTCTTTCGCAGTCTTGAATTGCAGGCCACATTTGGGCTCGTCGCACTGATGTGGTCTCTCATCCGTGTGGACCATCATATGCTGGTCCAGCTCCCAAGTCGTTTTGAACTCTGCAGGGCAGTCTTCTTCCTTACACTTCCATGGCCTTGCTGAATCATGGCGTTGCATGTGGGAATTCAGTCTTCCTAGACTAGTGCATTTTTTACCGCAGACAGTGCACTGCTGCGGGCGAAGTCTCTGTATGAGGTATGTTTCTTGGGAGTAATCAACGTTGTCCTTCGTGACCGGACCGATGGGTAACAGCTTGATGTTCTTGGTCGAGACAGGTTCATGCTTCAAAGAAACATGAAGATGAAGCTGTCTGATGATGGAAAACTCTTTGTGGTTTTCATCCAAGACCAGGCCACGATTCTGTTTCTCCATTTCGATGAACTGTCTGAGCTTTACCGGGATGGTGCTCATATTGTGTCTGACACCACCCTGGTTCTCGGCCTTAAGAAGCTTGAGAAGCACGAGCAAAGTGTTCTCACACTTGTGGTTCTGCTCTTTGGTCGATGCAAACTCCTTGTAGAATTCTGGGCGGACTGTCCGGATTCCAAGCAGGGCACAGAAAGTATTCATTATGCTGTCGGCAAGGTCATGATATTCAATGGACATGCCTCGTAGAATTGCCTCTGGATGGCAGACAAAAAGACTGAGCCTCTGGGACTCTAGATCAAGGCTGCCATGCTATGGCTGGCCATACAATTGAGTTTCCGACAGAGAAAAGAGAATAGTGTTCTCGTCCAGACTTGCCGCTGCTATTGCCTCCTTTACATTGATCTCGCCACAAACCAGTCGGACGGTGTCATCAGATAGTGACAGGAGCTTCTTCTGGAATTGAGCGTTCAGCTCGATGACCTCGGACGGATGTGCGGCGGCGTAGGGTTGACGCTTGTTCTTCTCACGCCAATGAAGCGAGGTCTTGATGAAGAACTTTTCGATCCACACCATCGATAGAGCCTCGGCGGAATTTTCAGTCAGCCCCATCTTCGCCAGAAGGTTGTGAATACATATGTTCCCGGGGTTCATCGTATTCTTGTATGGTTCAGTATCCCATTTTGCGTCTGATGGAGGGTAGTGAAGCATGATGAGGCCGGGCAATGCCAGCAAGCCGGAGAACTTCACGACGTCGTGACGTTTGAACGTGTCTATGCCCAGGAAATCATGCAGCTTCTCAAGGTCATGGACGAAATCGGAAAAGAGTTGGTCGTCCTCTGCAGAGCCAGCGGAAGCCCAGTTGTTGGAGCTTTTCTGATGATCCACTGGTGGTAGACTTGCTGAAGAAAACCCGATCTGATCTACGATCGAGTCGGTGTCGTATTCTTGATGCTTTGTGTTATAGGCACGAATGCATGCCTTGAGATGGTCGATTTCTGTATTGGCGGCTGTTACGGTGCGCTTGACGGAATCGTGGGCCAGTGTTGCTGCCTTGTTCAAAGCAAATTCCAAGTTAGGGTCGAGATCTTCATGCTGCCCTTCGTCTTAAAGTCGTCAGTGATGTACAACCAACGTTGGGTGCTTGAGACTTACAGTTCGCGTCATGGTCCGGGATCTCGAAGCCTTGCTGTCCTTGAGGAGTGCCTGAACCTCGAGTAGGTTTGAATTCGATAGCGCTGTCCTCAGCCGAATCATTGGTTGACGTCTTGTGCCGCTTGAATGGCTTCAGTGCAGCGCCCTTAATCGTGGAACAGGTCGGATTATCAGGCCGAAGCAAGTCTTCATCGTTGTCGTCGTCAGAATCTGCTAATGTCTTTCGCAGTCGCTTGGAAGGACCGAGTAGAGGCATTGTTCAATACTGGTTTGCAGCTTGATGGCTAGTTGAAACGTGGTATAGAAAAGGAAGAGGTGAGGGGAAGGACTCCTTCTCGCCTCAGAAAGACAGGTGCACCCTGTCCACAGGAAAGGCAAGAACATGGTGCGGGCCACCTTCGTGAACGTGACATCGCAGCCTCTTGAGGAAGTCGCACCTTCTGAATTCGGACACGACATGTCAGAGATTCTTCCTCCGGCCTACGCTCGTTAGCTAATCCGATGTTTCCCCAACTTCGTTATCATCTTCAGAACGAACTGTGACTTCCTGGATCAGATCACATTTTTGGAGAACAGCTCGTCTTCTGATAGCTTTCAACACGATACCACATCATCTCGTAGCGTGTAAAAGCGTGTTTCACAAATCAAAAACCTATGTAGAGATCTTGTAAGTTTTTGACCTAGTCCAGGATCTCGTAGCAAGCTCGTCGCTAGCACAGGCTGAAGCACGAAGATTTGGGACCGGTCAACAACAAATGCGAATCATTTCAATTTCTGGAAGTACAAAATGCTCCTGACGCATGTCAGGGTGGGTATCATTGCGCTCGTGAATTCTTAGTCAAAGCTTTGCTCGTCGCTTGCCCGGTTCAGGTCAAATTCCTTTGAGAAGATCGTTAGCTGATTTGTGAAGAACTTTTTGGTCGTGGAGGCACTCACAGTCTGCTCGACATCGTCGACTAAACCTCAGCGTCTCCATTGATCTCCTCAATCAAGCTGTTGATCTTTGCCTTGTACTGCTTCTCGACCTCCTCAGGGTCCTCGCTAAAGTCAAGAAGATGCTCGATAGTGAGGTTGTCCTTGTTGTCATCAGCGAGCTTGACAATGCCTGTTGCGACGGAGTGGAAAAGCTGTGGATTGGTTGCATTCTTGATCTTCGTGTACTTGGGCAGGCCCTCCAGTTGACTCAAGGCATTTTCCACGGCGCGCAAGTGAGCTCGAATAATCTCCAAGTTGCGCTTGTTGATTCCCTTCTGCGAGGTGTTGGTCAGTCAAATGTGGGGGTGTTTGAAGGGATGCGACGTACAAGAGAGTTCTCGAAAAGCTTGGGCTCCATGTCGGCCATGGCCTTCAAGACCAGGTAAACATCCTTTCGGGCGGCAACGGCTTTGCGTGCTTCGAGGATCTTGGCCTGCTGCGCGAGAAGGTCTTTCTTGAGTTGTTCGATCTTGGCCTTGTTCCTTCTCTTAGTCTTTTTGGTGCTGCCCATGCTGACTGTCTTGTTACGCTCAGTATGTGCGCGCTCTGTAGGGTAACTCAGATTCTTACGATTGTATGCGATCAGAGTGTTGTCAACTGATCTTGCTGGCGCAGTGCGCTTCGCCGAGTGAGCGTGAGTGGGTGAAGATGATTGCGGCTAAAATTACTCTATTAGGCGTTGGGCCCAAGCTTCGCCGCGTCGCGTCCCGTCAGCTCGGAAACTGGAAGTTATTGTCGAGCGCGTTGGTGGCAGTAACACATTGTTGTGATAGAGTTCCACTGTGATACGCAGTATATTGCCAATATCACCGTCGGTGGGTTCTACGTTAGAAACTCGACTGTCGTGCTCTGCTAATTTTGTAAAATGTAGATCCCCTGCTCTGCTCAACCATGGGCAAATCAAAGAAGCGCAAAGACAAGAAGGCGGCAGCCAAGCTGACCAAGGATACGTTCGCTAAGATGATCGCCGAATTCGACCAGACCCGTCAAATCGTACAGAAAGCATACTTCAGATTGCTCAACTTGGCATGGCCAGGCGCAATCAACACTACTTCGATGGTTGAGCCGCCTCGCTTGGAACACTCAATTCAGAGGATCACCGAAGGTCTGGACCCCGACGCATTCTGTGAGCAGATCATGAACGTTTTGTTCCGCTTCGTCTGGGAAATTTGCAAGACACTTGAAGACCATTATGCTGTGCTCTACCAGAAATTGGTCGCTCTCCAGGCTTTCTTCCGTCCAGAAGACACGAAGGATGTCAACATCCATGACATGCACGACAAGATGGGCGTAGTCAACTTCGCTTGCCACGTTCTCCGCGATCTCAAAGCCGACCTTGAATCAAAATTCACACTGTCACCTTTCCAGCAACAACTCTTGGACGGTGCAGGAGAAGACCTCGAGTTCGGCCCTTTCGCTAGGAAGTGCATAGATCTTGCCCTGCACAAGAACCCACGCATGTTCCTTTCTGTCGAATCCACCAGAGTCTTCCTCGAGGCACTTCAGATCGCTGCAATGCGTTTCAAGCTTGCCGAGTTTCGCAAGGAGGTACAGGAGTCCTACACACGTGTGACTCAGCTGAGAGAGGAATACTGCGAGGCACATGAGGCGTACGCAAGCTATGATGACTGAGAGGGGTGGACCGATAAATCACATTCGTTATGCTTGAAGCACCAGAAAGAAACACACATGACCTTGACGAAAAGGTTTAGACTTAAGCTAGAAGAATCAAGCTATGAACCCACCCATCGGGAGATCTCAAGAAGTTCCAAAATTCCATCTTCATCATTCAGAATCAGAGCTGTCCGATGGCAGCCATTCAGAATCAGAATCATCATCATCAGAATATTTTTCATCTTCAGAATCAGAATCCTCTCCACCTTGACCACGACGCGAGGCTGCAATCCAAATGCGCTGGATCTAAGGATAGTCAGCAACAGTATCGTTGTGTTTACATCTGGAACTTGCCTCTTGGTGGAAATCGTCTTCCGTCCAACCTTCTGCTTCCAGTACGGCTTTACGTTGTCTCTTGTCCCATTCGGTGATGTCCTCGGCGTTTCTGATCTTACGATCCTGTACGTATCCAATTCTGACGTCGAACGAACTCTTCATCGAGATTTGCCAGATGTGGACCGTTCTTGTTTGACCAGGGCGAACGGCGCGAGCCTTGGCTTGAATGTCCACACAAGGATTGAAATGAGGTGTTGTCGAGATAAGACAGGATGCTTCGATGAAGTTGTGACCGAGGCCGCCTGAATTGGGAGTGGTCACAAGAACCAGATGTTCCAGCGATGCTTGCCTCTTGAAGTTATCCAGATTTCTCTTTCTCTGCTCGTCATTCAATCGACCATCATATTGAACGCAGCCCACCCCTTCACCAATTTCACGGCGCACTGCAATGTTGATTATGTCCAAGATAGGTCGGAACCGCGCAAAGACAATGATGGCTCCTCCAGAATCAGGCTCTCCCTTCTTCATGGCGGTGACATGATCGCGGATGATCTTGAGGACAGCGACGATCGTAGAAGATAGCCATTTTCTTTGAGTCGGATTCTTCTCGATATTAGCCAGCCACTTCTTGTACTCGGTCAGGGCCTTCGAGTTTTCCCTGGCTGCCTTCTTACTGAGCTTAGGGGCCTCAAGTACAGCTGGATGCGCAGTGGATTGAGACGCAGCCGTTATCTCAGCAAAGATGTGCCTCGTCAATCTGGCTCTGTTCGCCTTCTTGCTGGCTTTGCCAGAGCCACCTTGCGCCCAATGGTGTCTCAAAGCCTCTTGACAGCTTTTCTCCGTCTTAGGGTGGTATGGAAACTTGGAGCCATCGTCGGGCTCGACGTAGACGATGGGATGCTCAACAACCTTGATTTCGTCAAGTGGTAGCTCTCCATTGAACTTGTCCTCCTTCCGACGACGTAAGCAAAACCCACGAACCAGCAGGGATAACATCCTGCCTCTGCCTTCTTCCAGGCGCTCGTATTCATTGACTGACGATTTCTGTTTGTTGACAAAATACTGCTTGAACCGAGCCTCATTGTCGCAGAATGGCTGCAGACGAGCAAAACGAAAGGCAGCGAACCAATCTTTGTAACCGTTTTGCTGGGGAGTACCGGTGATATACAGCCCATGTTTCCTCAACAGTGCACATACGGCATTGGTCGTCTTGCCGTTACCCTTGAGAAGGTGTGCTTCGTCGCAAACCACACGGTGCCATTGCATGGCGTGCAGGAGTCCTTCAGGCATGATCTGTTCGAGAGGAACATACCGAGTCTTCGATTTTGGACCTCCTTGCATCTTCTGCCTTTTTGTGGGTTCGACAATCTCGTGCTTTTCCCCTAGCATACGTAGGTTTTGGTGCTTTGCGAAAACATGCCCTTGGGCATAGTCGCGCTCAACAGTCTGGTAGCTCACTACCACATAGTCATAAGCTTGAAGGCTCTTGTGACTCTTGGGGTTGCGGATCTGGTCACGATAATCATAGATCTTGCGTCGAGGAACTGTTGCATGAAGTTCTGCTATCCAGGCATCTCTCAAAGCGGCTGGAACGACAACAAGAACTGGACCGGTCCAGGTAGCTTCGCACAAGGCTATCGTCTGGATGGTTTTGCCCAAACCCATATCATGCAGCGAGCCAGGGGACTTCTGAGCTTGGTCAACTCTAATGAGCTGCCCCACATCCTGCATCTGATATGGTTTGAGGGCCTTGCTACTGTACTTCATTTCTCCAGGTGGTTCCTTGAGTGTCAGGCCAGGCACAGGTTTGGTCTTGATTCCCGCATCCTTACTTCTGCCTCGATCGATGTTGGCCCAGAACTCCTGCTCGAAGGTTGATTTATGATCAGATTGGTCGGATTTGACGGACGATTCAAGGCCATAGTCGTGGCCACCTCCCTGGACGAAGCTCTCAAAAACCTTGTCGGCTCTTGTGTGTGGATTGTTGTGGTTGTCTTCGTTGGCCTCTGGCGAGGAGGCTGATTCTGTGACTTCTAACTTCCCCCAGCCTGTTGCACCGAGCAAAGCAGCTTTCTTCAAGGCTATCGCCTCATCGAATCTTTCCGGCGGCTGTACCTGATCACTGGGCTGGTCCGTAAAAAGATCGTCGAAGCTGCGGGAACCCAGTCGATTGAGCTCGAGGTCGATGCTCGAGAGCCAGGATCCTTCTATCGAGTCCGACATGAAGACCAAGTCTAGAGATTAGTTAGCTCCTTTCGAGATATTTGACCTGAGACACACATACTCACAAAGGGGGGAATACGATGACAGTTTTCCGAGATTGAATGCCGGGGAGGGTGGTTGTGTGTTGATATGTAAGGTAAACAAGAGCGCTTAGAGATAAAGGAAAGAATTTCAACCTTTTCGTGAAGTTGAGCACAGTGAATGATTGTGAGTACGTGGGTCGACCCTGAATGGAAACAACAAACAATGACCTGCGAATGGACAACGGAAATTTGATTTGCACAAAGACCACCGCCAGCACACCTCGACAGCACACAGCGATCTTGCCCACCCGCATTGACTATCACCAAAAACTCAAGCCTTCCCAGCAAACATTTCTCGTCGCACCTGCGCAATCATGTCTTCGCCTGCTGCAATTAATGACTGGATCCATTCCCTTGGAGCCGCCGCTTTCATCAAGAAAGAAAGAAAGGTCGATGCGACTCTTCTTGACTACTGACAATATCTGACGCATCACAGGCACGCCCACCCTCGCGCTCACGCTCGCCCTCAAAATCGCCATCGAGAGGCTCCGACGCGGGTGATCGAATCCGTGCCCAAGAACAGATCATCGCGAAGCTGGAGGCTCAGATCGCCAAAGGAAACAATGAACTGGACGTCCTCAACAAGCTGAACGCTGGCATCGATCATTACGAAAATCTCGGCACCTCTCAGGAACGCAAACTCATCTCACTCACTATCGGAGTTGCCGAAGCTGGCAAGCCCTTGCAGATTGACTCGGATTCTCAGTCCAACTCCGATTCCAGTTCCAGCTCCGACTCTGACTCTGACTCTGATTCTGACTCTGAATCCGGTTCATCTACGTCCTCGGGCTCTTCTAGTGACAGTTCTTCCCAGTCTGGTGAGCCCAAGAAGAAGAAGAACAAGAACAAGAACAAGAAGAAGGGCAAGGACAAGAAGAAGGAAGACAAGAAGGAAGACAAGAAGAAGAGAAGCAAGAACAAGGGAGGCAAGGGAAAGGGAAAGGAAGAGGGAGAGGAGTAGTAGGACAAGGTCAAGGAGAACAAGCCCAAGAAGGACAGGCAGCAGTGTTGAAGGTCGATCGGAGGGCTCAACGATGAACCTGATCAGATCATGGTCGAGATGAAGGATAACCGTCCCACAAAAAGGGGTACTAATTCGCAGGAAAGCGATCGTGAACAAGCCCTTTTTGAGGAAGAGCTGTTGGGTCAAGCGAGAGAGAATGACAAGGTCCAAATGATGATTCTTTTTGCCTTTCCTACTCTCAACTCGTTCTTTTGTCTGCCACATTCCTACTCACCTAGTCGTCCTCTGGTTTCTGCGCAGGATCGAGCTGAATGATATACAAAGCTCATTCGTAGTTCATGTTTCACTCCAGCATCGACGCCTCGAACCTTGCTTCACGGTCTGTCTCGCCGCTCACCAGTCTTACGTTGGTGCCTGCATCCCACGATCTCTCTAGCGCATTCAGCATCGGCGCCTCGAACCTTACTTCACTCATTGTCTCACCGCTCGCCAGTCTCACACTGGTGCCTACATCCCCACGATCTCTCTAGCGCACTCAACACCAACGATCTCTTGCCCGTCTTCCTTCTCGCCAGAACATCCTCTCCACCGTCAAGCTTTCACGCCTCAGCCAGGATGCCCGCAGCAAACCCGAGCGGACATTTCCACGTTGAGAAGCGCCTTGATGTCAACAAGATTGCCGACATCCAGCAGATAAGAAAAAACACAGCGGAAATCGTGTTCACTGACGAACGCGAGTACAAAGGAGTGCTGTTTGTGGCCGTCGCCGAAAACCGCAAGAAGGATGAGAAATCCACCAAACGCCAGAAGTCCGACTTCAAAGCAGTGGTCCTTGGTCAGAGCCAAGAAGAGCCTGGCAAGGTTGTGCTATACAGAAAGCCACTCAAGATCTTCCAGACCAGCTTCGGCATTGAGATGAAGCAGGGTGCGATCGCAGTTGGAAACGTTCACTGGTGCTCCGGTCTTCAGATCAAGTGGGAGCCCCAAACCACACCAAACACTCAGGTCGAAACTGGGCTATTCAAGGAAAAGGTGTTGCAAGATGCAAGAGTCAAATTGGCTAAGGAGCTCTTCGCATTGCTAGATGCGGAGGATGATTGGTCGGATGTCGACTGGGATGGAATCGAGGTTAGTAAAGTGGTTCATAACCATCCATACGTACGTGTGCTAACCGAATCGACCTAGTCCAAGATCGATAGTGTGCAACGCCAGCTAAATGTTGCCAATTCGCCAAAGGATCGCCAGAAGAAGGGAGGAAAGAAGCCCAGTACGCCAAAGAAGAACAAGAACCTCACCACCAAGAAGAATGTCGAGGCTGAACAAGAAGAACCTTCCGGAAACGAAGACTGGACCAGCGACAGACACCTTGTGACCGACTGCAAGTTCAATATCGACAAGAGTGTCAAGTTGAGCGACGAAGAGAAAGCCAGGGTCAAGTTCCTGATGAAGCAATACAGGGCTCAGGAGCCCGACGACTTCGAGCAATACAACCACGAGCTCGCAAGACTCCTCGACAAAGCCTTTAAGGCTCCTTTCCACGTCAAGATCTTGAACAACTTTACGATGGCAAGAAGAGTAAACTTCAAGTTCCTTGGTGTTCAAACCTTTGCTGTGTTCGCAGCTTGGTGGGAGAACAGGGACGTAAAGTCGGACGATCGTTCGCGCAGCCGTTCGTCCAAGAAGACAGTTCCACGCAACGTCCAGATGTGGAATGCTAGAAATCAGATAGCCTCCTTGTTCCGCTACAGGATCTGGTAGGCGTGTTCTTTTACGACAAGAAGACTGCTCGGTGAGTCTGGAAGCTCATATTTTGTTGGTCGCATTCTGACGTTTCATCGCATCGTTGCAGCTGCAGATATCCTCGCCATCCGGACCACGATCTTCAAATTCTTCTCTGCCTTTCTTGCGGTCAACATTTCCCTTTTTGCACGTTTCCTTTCTGGTTCTTTTTTTTTTTTTCCCCCTTACTTGACTTTCATCTCGTTCTGCTCTTTATTTCTTGATTTTCAGCCGCTTTTCGAAAAAAAAGGCATCACGGTTTGCCAGAGGCCAACAACGATTCACGACCATCACGAGCAATTACGCCTCCGCTAGCATTTTGAAGCAGCACCAAGAATATACTTATCTGAAATATACATATCCTATCATACCTCGGAACTCCAAATGTTTATTGACCGCGTTCTTTAGAGAAAAACAAGAGACTGGAGCGATACAGACGATCGAGAAGATGCTGACCATTTTAGACCTCTTACTTGTTGACCAGACTCAGACGACAGGGCATACCCTCCCTCGGCTTCGCAGTACCGAGTTGGATCTGATAAGCCTTCTCGCCAAACTGTTCTTGCACACCACTCAAATCACTCGGGTATCCCGAGCCATCGTTCTTCAACTTCTCCACTTCTGCGAAAGCCTCATGGAAATCGAATTGGCGTGTCGTCATTGCTAGCATCATTTTCGTCTCTAGCATTGCCAGCTCCTGACCAATGCAGTTACGAGGGCCTTTTGCGAATGCCATGAAAGCATCACGGTTTGCTGCACCTTTGGAATTACTTTCATCGAGCCAGCGTTCTGGGCGGAAAGAGTAAACATCCTCGCCCCAGAGATCTGGGTTCACCATGTGTCCAAGGTTGTGGCTCCAGAGCAACCAGCCATCTGTAGGGTAGCGTTCGCCGGTGTCAGGATCAGAGATGAAGAAACTAACGATACGTAAGTAATGTGAAAGACGAATCGCAAACCATTACTTACTCTGGGGCTCCAGCGCGGACAGTGTTTCCAGGGGGGAATATTCTCAGTGTTTCGCGCACAACGGCGTCCGCATACCTCATCTTGTTGAGTAGATACGGATCGGCTTTGATCATATCGCCAGTCTTGCTAACATCCGTGCCAAAGACATCCTCACATTCTTTTCGCAGTCGAGCAAGCGCTGTTGGGTGCTGACTAAGTTGGTAATGGCAGTAGCAGATGGTCGAGCTGCTTGTGTCGTGGCCAGCAAAGATGAAAACCTTGATGTTTCGTAAGGCGGCATCCTTGAATTTTGGATCAAGCTTCGTGGTGTCACCGCTTGCATTATTTTCCTTGAGGTAAGTCTCAAGCGCCAGGTCGATCACATGTTTCTTCTTGCCCCTGGAATTGCGTGTGGCAAATCTTTCCTCGAGTCGCTTACCCACATACGTATCCATCTGTCTCTGGTTCCACCACTGTACGAATGGGCGAAAAATGTTGAAGATCTGCAGAGGCTTTTGCATGACAGCTGATGACATTAGATCTGGTCGCTCATATACGAGGTTTACTCACGGACAATCTTCATCCATCTTACTTGACTTTCGAAAGCTGTGACAAGCGGATGTTCCACCAATTGAGAATTGAAATCGTCATCCCTGATAGTCGTAAGCCGTGTACAGTCGAGTTTCAGACACGGTAGATGGCTCACAGTACTATTTTGCCAATAATGTCTATGGTCAAGCGAGTCGCATGATGTTCCATGCGGAATAGTTCATTATTGACTGCGTGTTTGTGTAGGATCTGAGCAAATGTGGCTACATTGTCGACGATTGTAGGCATCATGGTCATGAGATGGGCGACAGAAAATCCAGGGTTGAAAGCAGATCTCCATACCTTCCATTGAGGACCGTCGCTCGATAGCATATCACCGCCTCCACTTATGACCGAGAGGGCTTTGCCGAGCACTTGCGACCTACATTAGCTTGCAAGACATATTGATATACTGCTAGAGACGAGATACCTGGATGTTTGGGCATCGACCTCTCAGTAAGGAACTGGCTACTGTATGATGTATGCGTCGCGACGCACAGTGATTCTGAGAATGGCCATAGGTCCAAGTAGAACAGATCGGGTAAGTTGTACCGGTATTTGACTATCAGAGGCAAACTTTGACCTGCACATCCTCGAGGGGAAGCTCGCGAGGCTTCGGCCATAACCTTCAGATGTCCGAAGATTGGGTGATGAGGAGGACCCGGCTATTGAGCAGAAGGTTAGTCGAGGCGATGGGGAACCAACAGTAACTAATGACTTGCGAGTGTTGCAATATTTCGTCTCCAAACATAACCTCTGTAGATGAATCGGCCAATTGCCGTCAGCACGACAGCCAGTATTGCTAGAGCAAGCGTGTTCATGCTGGCTGCTGCTGTGGGTGTTCTTGGAAGGGTAATGCAGCAGGATGTCTAGGCATGAAAATGAAGAGTTACATATCTGGCGTCGAGCCTTTGTATATGCTCGAGCTGAAGGCACTGCATCCTTCGAGATGCGTGCAACCCCTCATGCTTGTGGCGCTTACCGTACATGACGATACGTCATCCTACAGGGGCAGGAGAGCGACGAGGATAAGCAGAGTCGGAAGTGATGAAGGCAGAATATAGACAAGGCGAATTAGGACACAAAAGTAGCACTTAGGAATCCATGTCGACAAGATGTGAGCAGACAACGAACATAGCGTTTATGGGGGTGATGGTCAGGGTGTGACAAGGTCCGATGTGTCAAACAAGTGTTGGTAGACGAGGCAGGGGTCTCGCACTTAAAGCTCTTCGAGAACAAGAAACAATTCATTCGGATCTTTCGATATCACAACAGGTTCACGAAAAGTAGAATTTAAAGATGGGGACGTTGTCGATAGTGAGAGGTTGGGAGACAGATCGGCTTGCGTACGTCATGCCGCCGAACCCCAGATCCACCTCAGGCAGTGGCAGCTCTCTGGACCGAGACCGAGCCAAACGCAGACGCACACATTCAACTTGCCAATCCTTGCAACGCATTCTAGACAGACACATGGCCATGGAGTACGAACCCACCGCCGACGACGCGAACGTCGACCTCGCCGGGCCCGGTCTGCATGGCAAGCTGGACTGCCGCGTAACAGATCCTCAGAAGGAGAACGAGGGCACCCAGAACCCCTTCATCTCGTACCTCGTCACCACCGATACCGACTTCAAGTCCTTCGTCAACTCGCACTCATCGCTGCGTCGCCGCTTCACAGACTTTGTCTTCCTGCAAAAACACCTCACGCGCGAGTATCCGCAATGTGCTGTCCCGCCGCTGCCCGACAAGCACAAGATGGAGTATGTCCGCGGCGACCGCTTCGGTCCTGACTTTACCTCGCGCCGCGCACACGCTCTGAACCGCTTCTTGAACCGCCTCACCCTACATCCTGTTCTCCGACGCGCTGCATTGCTTGCCCAGTTCCTC
Organism: Aureobasidium sp. EXF-3400; assembly: GCA_024195585.1. Taxonomy (NCBI): domain Eukaryota; kingdom Fungi; phylum Ascomycota; class Dothideomycetes; order Dothideales; family Saccotheciaceae; genus Aureobasidium; species Aureobasidium sp. EXF-3400. The sequence continues at coordinate 17,940 of SWBL01000282.1, forward strand.
GAAAGCGACTCATGGAACTCGACCATGCGTTCCCGAGCCGCTCGCGGCATGAGCGCTGGCGAGGCTACCGCTCCTAGCGTGCTGGAAACATGGACAGACAGCTTCCTGAACGCCTTTGCCAAAGCCCACAAGACCGACCGCCGCTTCGTTGACGTCCGCGAACGTGCCGACAAGCTCGACGACGACCTCTCCACCGTTTCCAAATCAGTTTCCCGCCTCGCACGCCGCGAATCCGATCTCGAAGGTGACTACGCCGACCTAGCAGCACAGTTCCAAAAGCTCGCACAGCTTGAGCCCGGTGTGCAAAACGAGCTCACCAGCTTTGGCTCCAGCATACAAACAAACTCACAGGCATGGAAAGACTTGCGCGAATACACCGACCAAGACTACCTCGGCAGTCTGCGTGACATGGAAGCCTACATCGCCTCAGTGAAAGCCCTCCTCAAGACGCGCGAGCAAAAACAACTCGATTCTGAAGGCCTATCCGAATACCTCACCAAAGCAGCCAGCGAGCGCGATAATCTAGCCTCGGGACCTAGTATGGGTGCCTCTGGTTTCATCCGTGCCAAACTCGAAGATGTACGCGGTGTCGACCACGAAACAGCCCGTAAAGAGCGTATCCGCAAATTGGAACTCCAGATCGAGCGTCTGCAGAACGAAGTCGAGGCAGCCAAGAAGACGAGCGAGGCCTTCGACATTGAAGTCGTCAAGGAGGTTGATGACTTTGAGCGTATCAAAGCAACAGAGTTCCGCGAGACGCTCGGTGGACTTGCCGATGCCAATTGCCAGTACTTCCGCTCGACCATCGATACATGGCAGAAATTTATCGATCAAATGGAACGCGAGCAAAAGGAGGCAGCGACGAGTTGAAGACATAGATGGTCTTTGATTTGATACTACAGAGGGGTGTTTTTACGTCTGGCGCAACAACAGGAACACGAGGAATAGCCGGAATGTGTAATTACGATCTGTTTCTGATCGAGCGTTCTTCGAACCTTAGAGGAAATGTGAATTTCTTGATCAATTGTTCTCGCATTGCTTCCTTTCTTTCCTTCTGTCGTGTTTTATGATACTAAGCCATGGCTCTGAGGGGGGCCTCTCTTTGAAGTCCTCTCCATCCTGGCTAAGTGCGATCTCCCGACCTCCCGAACAAGGAAGGTGCCATGCACCCGCTCTCAGATGAGACATTCCATCATGAACCCCCTAGAACCCTTTCCTTCTCAACACTGCTTCCATGTCTTTCTCCGCCACTCGTTTGTTTCTTTGAAGCAGACCACATGCATGGTCCCATTCAATCGTCAAAGTAAGAACCTCTGCACACCTCAGCATCATAGTTCTCATGTCTGGCAGGCTTATATCTGCCTCCTCTGCTCTTCTTTGCCTTTTTCTTTGCGTCTTTGGGAGGGTTCTTGTACTTGCCGTCCCAGAACAATTTGCCCACAAATGAAGTGACTGTGGCGATGATGAGGACGATGAAGGTACGTTTTCCTCCCTATAGGGAGAGTTAGAGATAGGGGAAGAAGAGAAGGGGGAGAGGGTGCTTACTGCCATTGTTGCGGTGTTGAAGGTAGTGAAATTGGGTAGTTGATGAAAGTCGGAACGGAGAGAAGGGTTTGTGCTTGTTGAGCAGAGATCGTGGGATCAAGTGACGAAGATTCAATGGGCTTGTCTGATGTAAGATGCAGTGGCGATCTATGGATTCAAAGTCAGTCTCTTAAGACTACTGGAAGCAAAGCGCAATGGACTTACACAGCGCACTGTTGATTGTCGATAAAGGATGATTGATCGAGACTTGAGATCGTTATGGTTCGAGACAGAAGAGTATATCGACCAGCAATCTGCGGTGGAGGACAAGGAGAGGAAGAGACTAAACCGTCTTGAACCCATCGATATATACGGTAAGAGGAGGTCCGAGCGCCATAGGGAGTGACTGAGAAGCAGTGAAGCTGGTTGACTGCGAGCAAACAGAAAAGCATTACGAGAAGATTCCACAAGCAAGTGACGGGGGCAGTGACGGATTGGAAGAAAAGAATGTGACGGAGAACGTCAATTCAGATGCGTATCTACTTGCTCCGAACCCATAGACTTCCATTCTACTGGAGTCTGGATGTCCGAGTACTGTCAACACTCGCTCTTACCGACTCGGTAGCAGTGGGTATCCTCTGCAACGGTGGCATAAGATCCCGCTCTCTCACCGTCACTGTTGTTGTCCTCGCTTCTCGCACTACCAGGACGGTCTCGCCAGAGTTGTGATAATCAGTCTCGCAGCTGACCAAGGGCTGGATAATCTCTTCCTCAAGAGGTCCGCCACTTTGTCCGGGACTCAGTAGTCTTGATGCCCCGCTCGGATCAGAGCTGCTAGTAGAAGTAGTGACTGGTTGAATATCCACAGAAGGCAGGAGGTGCATGCCCGGTCTCAGGGGCACCAGCACGAGCGAGATCTTGGTCTCTTCTTCATCGGGCTTGTAGTTGAATCGTGAGCGTTTCGGTCCAGCCACGAGCCATGGACCGTCTGTAGGAGCATCGATGGTATATGAAAAGGCCAGAGGCGTGTTTGTCGTTAGGTCCGCACTGGCCCAGCGTGTTGCGTGTCTGATGCCAAGTATGACTGAAATTGGACGGCCGATGGTGACTGTTTTTGTGGAGTCGTCCTTATCAAGGTGAAGGGTGACGGTATGCAAGACGTCGACTGTTGGGACTTCAACTGAGAGTGTGATCTTTCTTGACAGGGTAGCTACCGCAGACTCGTCAAGAACTAGTTTCTGGTTGCTCTGTACGATAAGTTAGCATGGGATCTGGCTTTACAGTGACCATGAAAAGAGACACTTACTACGTGCCACTCTTGCAACCACTCGTCTAGACCTTGTCGCATGTCAGATGTGAGACTGCCGACAATCTTTCCCCAGCCTGTTGCCTCGTATGAAGGTATCTGGAACTCGTTGAGCAGCACAGCTTGTTCAAGCTGCTGAGCTGGTGCGTAAGATTTGACTCTGTTCATCAAGGTAGGCACGAGCAAGCGTCGCAAAGTCGCAAAGGGACTGTTTGCAACTGCCTTTTCGAGCACATCGCCAAGCTTTTCAAAGATGGCCTCGTCAGAACGTGTGTACTCAACCGTTAGTGCCAATGCAGCTTCCTTCTTGTTTAGTTTGCTTCCTTCTCCGTCCTTTCTCGTGATCTTGTAAGTCAGACTGGCCGGCTGTTTGTCAAACACAGTCATTGGCAAGGGGCAAGGTAGAGCTCGCACTCCATATGCCTGTGACTCTTCTACATGCACGTTTGTAACCTTCAATGGGGTTGCGTTTGTCGTCCTAATGCTGAATCGTGAGAAAAGAGCCTGAGACTTGAAGATGTCATTAACATCCACGTCTAGAGGGAGTGCAGCCGGAATTGATGAAGTACGGAGGTACGAAAACGTCCCCTGACCGGTCTGATATTTCGCCTCCAGCTTAATTGTAAGCTCTTCAAGACTGCGTTCTGTGCTATAAGGCACTTGGACTTTGAGGACGACTCCTGCCTCGACAGCACCAAGTTTGAGCATGCCAGCCTGGGATGTGTCTAGCTGACTGTGATCACTCTCTATGATTACAGCATCCGCAGTGTGTAATCTCAATCCAGCAGAGGCGGACTTCAATCGCAAATCAAGACTTTCGGTATTGTTGCGCCCTGTCAAGATCGTGAACACGACAGATGGTATTGTGTCAATGTGTATCTCGTTGGCCAACGTTGCTCGAACCTCCAGAGAATCACCATGAGGATAAATTAGCAATGAAGGCCCGCTCATGCTGGATCTTCTCTCGGACATGCTGGCATTGGTTATGCCCAGTGGTGTTGTCTGTGGTTTTGGCTGGAACTCGTGCGTAAAATGTAGCTTCTTAGACTCTAGTACCAGTTTGTCGATCAGGTAATGCCCGTATGTTGTGACGTTCGAGCGGACTTGGAGATTGGTAGGTCCTCGTTTCAACTCTAGAGGACCATCACTCTGCAAAAGTATCTCCTGACTAGCATCAGTCACTAGCACCAGTCGTAGTTTGACGCGATCAATCTGAAGGTCATCGTCCAGAAGGTGCCTGAAGCTAACGTTCAAGCCGAATCCATCCTGATCTGGGTGTAGTGCAATCTCCGGGCTGACATCAATTCCAGCAAAGAAATCAGACATTGAAGCTGTGAAGTTATACGGCAGTTCTTCTGAAAAGCTCACGAGCTCTCCGAGAACACCACTAACATCAACAGTCTCCTCATCTAGCCATGCAGAGGTGCTGCGTACTCGAGGCAATGCTCTTGCTGTACGATGTGCAACAACCTTGCCCAGCAGACTTAGCATAACTCTCATGTATTCATCCCGTCGGTGCAGTTCTTTCAGACATTTGGCGTATATCCTCAACATCTCACCATGGACGTAGGACCAACTCGTCTTAGAGAAAGTTGTAGATGAGCGCTGGAAGTAAGTAGCTGCTTGAGCAACATCACCAAGTTGGCTGGATAGATAGTTAGCTAAGATATAAGAGTTGTCATTGTTTTGAAGAAACCTACTATTTGAGTATAGCAAGGTCGCTTAGTACAGAGTCGGCGGATTTGGTGTGATTTGCTGTTGTGAAATTCGACACTGCTAGCTCGCTCAATTGCTGTGAAGAATCAGAAATGTATCAATGACAGCGGCTAAGGACGATTATCACCTCGTAGACAGCTCTGAACTCCTCCAAGGAGGCGAGCGCAGTCGATAGCGGGGCACTAAGGAGCATGTTTGCTACCTTCTCCATTTCTGCAGGCGATGTTGCCGTCTTGGACCCTTCTTCCTCTGGTTGAACCTTTTCGCTGTTGAGGTCAATGTCAGTGAGGATTTGGGTCGATTTGATTGAGGCCCAGCCTGAAAGCCAGCCCTTCTGTCTTGCGAGGGCTTCGATGATCCTCCGCTGCATTAGAAGAAGTTGAGCCCGACCAGATGTAAGAACGGCGATGCCAGCTCCATTTGCGGTCACGGCATCTGGTTGAGTATTGGGACTGGACCTGGCATAACGTTCGTTTTCATAGATCGTTTGTGGTGTCAATTGTGATGAAGACGACACGCTGCGTTGCAAAGAGCTCGACCGTGTGGGATGAGTGTTCGCACCCTGGGGAAAGTTGAAGTTACCACCGGCCTCCTTCCTGGAGTAAACACCCGATGTCTGGTTTTGCGGTTGTAATAATGACTTCTCGCTGGATGAGGAAGGATCTTTTGATGCAGTCTCTTCTAGTACCTGGTCAAGTACAGCATATGTCCAGGAAGAAGCAATATTTTCCGCGAGAGAAGAAAGATGAGAATTGATTTCAGACCTACACAGCTATCAACAAAGGAATCTATCTGATGCACGAGGATGTGACCGTACCCTTCGGTAAGGCCGCTGCGAAAAGCACGAGCATTGGTAGCAGCAAAAAGGGCAGCTCTCTTACAGACTTCAGCAGCAAAAGTCAGATTGTCGTCTTTCGGGTTATCCCTGGCACTGGAGGGTCTGGCCTGTTGAAGGTTGCCACTCCCAGCACTCAACCGAAGCAAAAGTGTTCTTTGCCTGGCAAAGATGTAAAGTCGAAAGTCAAAAAGAGATATGGTGCTCGAAACAATTTCACCACGATAATCCTTGTCAGTCAGATCCAGTGGCAGCTTGTACATCTTTTGGAACTGCGAAGTTAGTTGCTCAAGCTTGGATGTGTCTGATGATGCGTTAAACATCTCCAAAAGAGAGCTTTTCTGGGCGCTTAGATCACCAAGAAATGTACCTTGGGCAGCACCAGATTCATAATCACGAAGAGCAGAGTCAAGTCCTACCCAAAGCTCGTCATAGATTGCCAAAGCATCTTCGACCAGGCCAACACTCTCGAAACCACGGGCTAGACCTTCTTTCAGAGTGAAGAAGGTGCAAAAATTCCAACCAGGTAGAGAACGTTGAGAGTCCTTCTCTCGGATATCATCCTCGTACTGTAATACGCGCAGATCAAACGACATCAGGATTAATGTCTTGAACTTTGCGATAAGGTCTTGCCAGGCGTTGTCTTGTTCTTGTGGGCTCTCGATGTACGGTTGAGTGACAGGCGTCTGAGGTAGCAGTTGTGGAGGCACGTCTTTCTTCTGCAGCCTAATTTGAGCAATACGCTCTGGACCAGACTTGGAGGAGGCGGTAAAATCGGCGCGTATCTTGTCCAGTACAGTCCTTGAGCTCTTGCCAGGCCATTTAGTAGTGCTTGACGGCCTCTCGACCAGTTCGTCGGGCTCTTTCTTTGATGCAGCGGTCCATCGAGGTTCGGAAGCGGCGACAGTATCGGGAATGACTACGTGCAGGATAAGCCATTCAGCAGCGTCGTGGTCCTCGGACCGATTAACAGCGGAGGAGCTCTTGGAAGATGGATCAACGTCGTTAATCCAGTCGCGGAGCAGCTGTCGCGATGAAGCCTTATATGTGTCCTTGTCGTCGCATCGTAGAAGGTAGACCCTGAGGTAGGGGGTCTGACGTAGGCCTGGGATCTGGTGTCTTCTCTCTTTGGCGAGTGAGGAAGCACCAGCTCTGGAACCGTAGGAGTCGACACGCTGCAGTTTATCGCTCTCTGAAGCTTCGGTGTGGGCATCGGGAACAAATTCGACATGGAGGGCGCCTATGGAGCGCAATGGTCTCGAGGGAGATTTCCAATTCAGATTGCGCAAAGGTAACCTGGATGATAGGTCACGCGAGATCAAAGGGAATATACCAGAAGGATCATGGTACTCGACTAGGCGGAATGTAAGAACAGAGAGTAGGGTGAGAGGTTATGCGACGCACCAGTGACCTTGGAACTCAAGGTGGACTCCATAACTGAATGCGACCAAGGTTAACGAGCAGTTGCGGTGTAGCACAGAGAAAGCCAGGCGTCCAGATTACCAAGCATAACAGGCGATTAGCACATTGTTCTGAGTGCCAATTGATCAAACACAAGAGGAACAGAAAGCAATTTGTGAAAAGCGAATGCTTGATGACAAGGCGCCATGGTTTGGAAAGTACTAAGATAGGGAGGTGGCAGGCTGGAGGAGCGTCGACTTGTGGCCGGGCGGGCCGAGCGTTTTGTCACGCCTTCTCTGATGGTCAGCAGCGGAAGCCGAAGCAACTTGGGAAAGCGACGACGGCGAACTGTCGATTAGAGGTCATCCATACATACACATCACAACTCACAATGCAGTCGTCGCAGATCAGAGCCGTACGCCTTGTCCGATTCGCCAATTACGCGCGCATACTGACGACTCTGTAGGCCCAGTTCGGCACCAGATTCGAGGGCCACCACGGCATGCAGCCCTGGGTCAGCCTTCCCAACTACAAGGCCTACCAGAGCAAATACGGCCCCAAGTGAGCCTCGTCCCAGTCTACCGCGTTACCGCTTCGACGTACTGATCCGCCCTCTCTTCAGCTACAAGATTGGCACCAACTTCCACGGCATCGACATCCGCCGCGCCAGAGCCTTGTACGTCAACCGCCTCTCCAATCACTCTTGCTACACCAACTCCGAGCCTATACCCTCGACACCTTTCTGAACCTTCGAATCGAAAACATCCGGTCTCTGCTCGTACATTTTTGCTAACATAGCCCTTATAGCGCTACCATGGGTGCCGGCTTTGGTGCCGCTGCTGGTCTCTTCGCCCTCTTCTTCTTCGCCGATATCCCTCGTGTACGAAAGGATATCATGCAGAAGGTTCCTTTCATCGGCTCGCACTTCATCAAGGAGATCGCCCCCGAGGACAACCCCTTCTAAATGCTTGACCACTACGGTGATGCTTTCTGGAGTTGGCTGCTGTGTACATTAAATTCAATGGGGTTGCAGCATAAATTGCATGTTTTCTAGACCTTCTGTCCCATCCTCCAAAAGCTACGACCTGAAAACCACAAGCCTATTGTCTCTTGTTATGCATTTATCATTACGCCTCTTTTGCGCCGATGCGATGCGCCTAATACATAGAACAAACATGACGTAAGTTTAGTTGGCCTCGAGTCTGGACACAACCGATGCCATCTCGTCATCACCGTATATCCTGAAGCCCTTGTCCTTGGTGACACTGGCCAGCTGCACGTTCTTTGAGTCCAGCTTCTCCTCCATGACCTGCTTCAGCGTCTTGAGCACCAGGACCTCGGCCTCTGCCAGTGTCAATGACTTGTGGAACTCGTTCTGTAGCTCGGCCTGTGCTCCCTCTGAACCTGAACCGATGGCCTTTGCGTCGTAGCGGTAGAAAGTGCCTGAGGGCTCGGCGTGGTACCTGAATTGTTAGAATGTATGTTTATTGGAACGAGCAGTAGAGAGACTCACAGTGATGGGCCGTTCTCGTCGAAACCGGCAATGAGCAGTGCAACACCGAAGGGTCTGCTCATGATGCTCTCCTCACCCTCAGCACCCTCGCCGAATCTCAAGGCCAAATCGCAGATGGCTTGGGTGCAGCTCTCGACGGATAGAGGTTCAGCGTAGTTGAAGGCGTGGCTTTGCGAAGTGATTCTAGCGTGCTCGATCATGCTGCGGGCATCGGCCTGCAGACCTGACATGGCGGCACCGATGTGTCTGTCAATCTCGACAATCTTCTCGACGGAGCTGGTTTCGAGCAGTGTTGAAGTGACGCGCTTCTCGACACCTAGGATGACACCTTCGGAGGTTGCGACCTGTATGTAGGTTAGAGATTGAAGATGCGATCTTATATATAGCGGTAGGACATACACCGATGGCGGTGGAGCCGAGCTTGATGGCCTCGAGCGAGTATTCTACTTGGAAGAGACGGCCTTCAGGCGAGAAGGTGCTGGAAGGGTATGAGTCTACTGTGTGGAAGTGTAGTGGGGAGGTGTTACGCACTTGATACCGCGATCTGAGTTATCATGTTAGCAGACTGACTAGTGCAAGTTCGTAGAAATACTGACCATATTCGGAACGAGCAATGAACATGGTTGCGAGAGTTGGTGGGGAAGAGCGAGTGGTGGCGGTATGTGTAAGTGTTTGGTGACACGGATAGCAGAACGGGCTGTCGGGTTGTTTTGTCGAAAAGGAGGACGACGAGATGAGAGAAAGCGGAAAGGCGAGAGAGTTGTGAATGGCAGAGGGCGAGCTGATTGTCTGGTGAAGCACGACGCAGTCGGCGGTGATGCAGTTGCGCCGCTGTTGGAGGAAGCTTTGACACTTTGGGCTGTGTTTCCCGACCGACTCGCAGAACGCGTCCTCCGCAGCCAGACAAAGCAACGCGCTTGCAGTCCGCCTTTATCGAGCTTGCAGCCATGCGAACACTGAGCTATGTCAGCTGCTGACAGAAGAACGTCGGCCTCGCACCGTCAGAGAGTCCCTCGTGCTAGCGCTCAACCCGATTCCTACTCGCAAAGAAGCGCCCATGTCCGCGTCGAGTCGCATCAACATGAATCTCGCTCTGCTACCGTCACTCGGGTCCGGAGCGTCCACAAACCCACCGCCCACTCGTCCCAGCCCTCAAGATCGAGACAGTCCGATTCACTCCCAAGCAATGTCGACCCTATCCCTGCCTGGAAACCCCAGGCTTCCTTGATACCCCATACCTCAGCTCCCTTAGCCTCTCGCGTCTCTGTCCCACCCTTGGCCGCTCATGCGCCTTCTGCTCTACAGCCCGAACCTCTGTCTTCTATGACTCTCGATGCACAAGAGGCTGCCATCATCCAGGATCTACTGTTCATCTTCATGGGCTTCGAGGGCCAGTATGTTCGCTACACCGATGCCTATCAGCCCCTCGAGGAAAAGAGTCGTCTTGCTGGTCCGCAATTTAGAGTCTTACCTGGCCTGGATCCAAGCTTGAGGGACCTGACTATCTCCATGCTGAGGATGGCTACACACTATGCTGCTGTCGAGGCCTTTGTCGAAGTTCAGAGCAGGGAGGAGTTTGGCGCTGTCAACCATGCACTTTGCGCCGCCATGAGGAAGCTGCTCAAAGACTACCTGATTCTCATCGCTCAGTTGGAACATCAGATGTTGACCAACCAATCCTTCACTCTCCATGTCCTGAATCTACATACTAAACCTACTAGCCACATGATGTTTCAATTGTACAGCCTGGCACACGAAATCTTGAAGGAGAACTCTATGCTCGAGGATGACGACGATGATCTAGACGAATCCGACGACTTTGAAAATATCCTGGAGTCTCTGCGAGAGGGTAGAGATGCTGGCAACGTCGGAAGGAAGGTGTGCAAGGGTGGCAGCGTGTTGCGACTCATCACCAAGCGCTTAGCCACCATGTCTGGCGATCCTGCCGCTCGAACACTACTTACCACTTTGTTGCGCGAGTCTTCTAGACCTTACATGGGCATGTTGAACGAATGGCTCCACCACGGCAACGTTCGAGACCCACATTCCGAGTTTCTCATCAAGGAGCAGAAGAGCATTCGCCGAGAAGGACTGGAGCAAGACTACACCGACGAGTATTGGGAGAAGCGCTACACCATCCGCCTCGAAGATGTGCCACCACAACTTGAATCCGTCAAGGACAAGGTGTTGTTGGCTGGCAAATACTTGAACGTCGTTCGAGAGTGTGGCGGTGTGGATGTATCAAGAGACATGGACGATCAAGTCCCGCATACCTTCGATGATGTTCGCTTTTTGGACAACGCCAATTCTGCCTACGCCTTCGCCAATTCTTCACTTCTCACCCTCTTGCTTACCACACATGCTCTCCCTGCACGCCTTCGCAGTTTGAAACACTATTTCTTCCTGGACCGATCTGATTTCTTCTCCTACTTCCTCGAGCTTGGACAATCGGAGCTTAAAAAGCCTGCTAAATCCGTTAATATCGGAAAGCTGCAATCACTTCTTGATATTGTGTTGCGACAACCTGGCAGTGTCGCAGCCGAGGATCCATTCAAAGAAGATGTCAAGGTTGTCATGAACGAAGTTGGTCTGACCGGATGGTTGATGCAGGTCGTCAACGTCAAGGGTCTGGATGCTGATGGTGGAAGCATCACATCCTACACACCTGCAGCCAGTATTATTGGGGACGACAAAGACATCAGCGGTTTCGACGCGCTCACATTTGACTATGCTGTCCCCTTCCCTCTCTCGCTGGTTGTGTCCAGAGTGACATTGACCAGATACCAGCTGCTCTTCCGTTACATTCTTTCGTTGCGCCACCTTGAGCAGCTACTAGTGAGCTCTTGGATCGATCAGTCCAAAGTTACAAGCTGGCGCCACAAGAGCTCTGACCGACGAGTTGAAGATTGGAAGCGCAGAGCGTGGTGTTTGCGAAGTCGTATGCTTTGTTTCGTGCAACAGCTGTTGTACTTTTGCACAAATGAAGTCATAGAACCTAATTGGACAGCTTTCATGACTCGACTGAGCGAGGCGGAAGGACTGGAAAATGTTGCTGCAGGTGGAAAGGTCAAGCGCACCGTTGATGAACTAATGCAAGATCATGTCGATTTTCTAGCAACATGTCTCAAGGAGTGCATGCTGACGAATTCGAAACTCCTCAGGGTATGTTGTACACAACTTGCTTGACAGTCATGCAACTAACCTCTACCTTAGATCAACTCGAAAGTAATGGCTTGCTGCAGGATGTTTACCGTCTACACTGTGTCTTTGTCACGTAACCTTGCTGTCGTTGACCCAGATCTCGCTAGGACTGAGGGCGGCAAAACAGAGCACGATCCACACAAACTAGAGAAGCTGGACGACAATCTCAAACGCTTTGAGGACAATTTCACCAGACATCTGAAAATCCTACTGGATGCACTCAACTACCTCGCTGCTACAGAGACTGTGGTATTTTTGGGACTGTGTGCCAGACTCAGCATGGCCAACGAAGGCATCTCGGATCCTTCGTCTTCAGTTCCTTCCGGTTGAATGCATAAGTAAACATGTATCAATTGGGTATCCTGCTTTAAAACAAGCGCTGCGTAAGAAACGGATAAAGTTAAGAAAAGGCGCGCTCTGTCGACTCGCCGTCAGTCCTACGCATCTAGCGTCTCCTAGGATCTCTGCTCGCATCAATGTTGGAGTTTGTCGAGTATGATGGGATCGTCTGCACTGCAGAGGGTGCAGGCAAAGGAGCAGTCATCATGGGCGCAGTCGGTGCTGCTGCAGCTGGTTGTTTGGCGCCGTCCATAGCCACAGCAGGCGCAGCCTTCATCGGTGCAACAGGAGCCGGGCCAGCACTCTTCCTGCGTTCCGCTCCAGCAGTAGCACCAGACTTGTCGTACTTTTTCAGCGTGTCGTTGAGGAATTGTCTCGACTCCTTTGCGCGGGCATTGTATTCTCCAACCCTGCGGAGTGAGTCTAGCGCTGTGAGTACTTCGGCCGTCGTCTGCTCTGAGATCTCTGGGCGTGTGTCGTTTGCTCTTATGGCTTCGGGTGCGAATGCGGCATTGAACATTCTGTTTCTAGACAGTGGAAAGGGTAGACTTAGCACTTTGCAAACAAGAGATCAATCGAAATGTCATTGTCAAAACATCCATGTGTTGTCGGATAGGAATTGAAATGTGTTTTGCTCACCTCACTTGGCTGTCGAGAGCGTCGGAGTTGGCAATCATCTGCTTCAGACGCGGCTCCACGCCGTCAAGACGAGGCGTGCCAGGAATGAAGTTTGTAATGGGCAGCATGACTGCTCTTGCCATGATCTGCATCGTTTGCTCTGTCAGTTCCTCTGAATCATGATTCATTGTGAATGTTGTTTGTTGTGTACCGTGTCATGGTGTTTCTTCGATGGCCCCGCCATTGAGCTTTTGGGCGTGTTGACGTTTGGCGGCTTCGAATTCTCAACGGCAGGCGAGATGGGGAAGCGCGGTCAGGTCATCGGCACTGTATGAATTTCTGATGGATGTCGGTTCTTACACAGCCTTTCGAAAAGTGATGCTGAGAGGAAGCGCAAAGATTAGTATGTTCTGACGGGACTCGAAAGTTCGGTCATGTGACATGAATTTCGAAGTGTCTGTATACCACGAGTCCACGACAACATTGAAAATGAAAGCTGGGAAAGAGATGCTCACTTATGAGCAGTCCTTGTTCTTGGCTGATAACAATCCGTAAAACATTCACAGAGAAGGAGTTGGCCAGGTGTATCTTCACTGTGCTTGTTGATGTGATTTCAATTTACTGATTGCGCCTTTCCCTTAGGTGCTGTATAGCCCCATCCCATCCCATCTTGATGATCCCGTAAGTGTTTCCTTCCAGCCTGTACCAATAACATCCGAACGCCTAATCCTGTCCCTATCCCATGTTGGTGGTTGAGTATCGCGTCGTCTACGAAGACGATCCAGCGACCGAAACGACTTGGTCGTCCTCAACGATGGCCTGGTACTTCTCGCCTAGAGCCTTGACACTGTTGACAACCTTGGTGGGTGCAGTGGCTGCAAAGCCCTTAATGAGGCTCTTGTATTCATGAGTGATGACGCCACCCTGATGATGGTGAGCATATGTTACTGATAAGATATAGAATGTAACAATCACTTACAGCTTCCTTGATGACAGCCATTGCCTGCTCGATGACAGAATCGGGAGTGTCCTTGGGGTAGCTGACGATGATCTGCTTGCTCTCGGTGGCAGCGTAGGCCAAGGCCATGAGGAACGCAATGAGGAGGAGGTGGATGGTGAACTTCATGTTGATTGAGTGATTTTGTTATATGTTTTAGTGTTAAGCTTGGTAGAGGCAGTGGTTTGGGTGGTGTTGATGGGCAGGGCTGTGGGGATCTTTATGTACAATGCAGTTGCCTAGGTATGCGGTCATCGGCGTCGCCAAGGCGATGGTGAGAGTTTCGGTTTCCGCCAAGACGCGAGACTAAGAGAAGCCATATGCTGCTCTTTGACCGCGTGCGACAGTGAACCTACGACGAGCGTCTCACAATCACTCCTACCGCTGGCGACGATCTTTTTCACCGCTCTAATTCCATCCAGACTTGCGATTCCGCTCACATCGACTTCGACTGACGCCAAACACGCCTGTCCGACCAACCGCAGTGCTCTTCAAAAGTCACGACTAATCTCTGTGATTAACCACCTGTCCGCAAAGAGAGACAAAAGAGCACGACCAGAAAGAGCAAGGACAAAGAAAGCCACTTCACAGCTTGTCGCTGCAGATTTCGAGCGCAAGCAGAAAAAACAAGGCATCGGGGTGAGAGTGGAGGAATCTTCACAGCGTCTTCGCAGAAGATCAAGAGCCGGCTCTTCACGCATCTATTGAGAGCAGTGGGCTGCTTATTGTGGGCGGGAAGAGACAATAGCTAGTATTGATCCATCACACTCTTCTGATTTCACGCCTTTTGGTGAAGCAAGTTTTCGCTTGCTGCTTGCCATCTACTCACCTCTTGTGGTTGTTCAATCCGACCGAAGGGCTCTGCATCTTCTTTTGTCTACGGACCGGATAGCGCGTTGACTGTCTCTTTCTTGAGCCATTTTCGAAGAAAGCTATCCGTGACTCGTAGTCTTTTCTTTCTCTTCTTTTCTGCTACTGCAAATAATACCTTGCCTTGAAGAATCATGTCTGCCGACCAAATTTCCGACGAGGTCGCTCTGGACTTCCAGGAATCTTTGCAAGATCTTCAGAACAACAACAGATATGAAATTAGCAACCTGACTATCATCGCCAAGGAGAACACCGAACATGCCCAAGCTATAGCTATGGTTTTGGAAAAACACATTAAAACGGTAAGACTCAGCAAGACGAAATCTCGAAAGTTTTCTCTTTGTCAAGCAGAGCCTTCAGCTTTCGAAAGAACATGTGACTGACCCGACTGCAGACTGCCCCTGGACGAAAGTTGCCTGCGCTCTATGTACTCGACTCGATTGTGAAGAACGTTGGCACCCCATACACAGTTTACCTTGGAAGGAATCTGTTTTCTACCTTCATGGACTCGTACACTCTTGTAGATAGTCAGACAAGAAAAAGCATGGAAGCCATGTTGAAGACGTGGAAGGAACCGGTGCCTGGCTCCATGGACCCGAGACCAGTTTTTCCTGCGGAAGTCACTCGCACTATTGAAAATGCGCTCATCAAGGCAAGAACTGCCGCGGTGCAACTGCAAACCAGAAACCGCACTCCTCTCGGTATTTCAGGAAGGCCCATGTCGACGACTTACAGGAACACTCCTACCCCACCACACAACGCCAGTCAGTTCCAACCACCTCCACAGGGTCCGTACCAGAACGGATACCGCAGCCAACAGGTATACATCGAGACTTTTGTATTATCATCCGACATGACTAACATGTTTAAGCCCACGCCACAACAGTTCGCACCGAATCAGCTGCCTCCTGACATCGCACGGTCATTGTCAGCCGTACTTAACCCACAAGATGATCTCAACAAGCTGAAGGCAGATATTCATGGGTTGATCGCAGGCTTTCAGACCGAGTTTGCGCGCAATCCATACGATTCGCAGGTGCAGACGAAGCTCAAGGCTCTGCTCGACCTTCAAGCCGTCGTGCAGACCCAGCAGCTGAACTCTGATGCCATTGGCATGATCAAGAAGCAGGTGGCACAGTTGCAAGCAGTGCAATCACAGCCCAATCCTCCTCCTTCTGCCACACCCCAACAATCGCAATGGCAAGCTCCCACTCCTGTTGCTCTCCCTTTCCAGCCTCCTCCACCTATTCCTCAGAGCTTTGCACCTACTCCTTCGGCACAGCCACCCGCCGCTCCTCCCGCATTTGCACCCGGTATCCTTGAGCAGCTGCTGGCGTCGACTGCAAACGGGCAGAAACCGAGCACACCTGTGGTTCAGGCTGCCTTGAAGTCGATGCCTCCACCACCTACAAATCAATCACCTCGCACGGCCGCCGCAACCCCGGCTGCACCTATCGGCAATCCTCTTCTCGATGCTCTCCGTGCTGCAAATATCCTACCTGCATCATCCAGTGCCACTCCAGTGCCTGCATTAGGTCCTCCTGTCCCTCCACCTGCAGCCCCTGCACCTGCGCTATCTATCCTCCAACAACTCCAAGGCCTTGCACCAAAGTTGAGCAGTACACCTATGCCGCCTCCTGGCACTCCTGCCAAAGTCCGCATCCCCATGAACGCTGCAGCATTAAAGAGGTATGTGTGTCCACAAATCATTAACTTGAACCATCGACTAACCTCCCTCCCAGCTTCCGTCCAGAAGTTGTGCACACTCTCTACGACGCGCAACCCAACCAATGCACAACCTGCGGTCGTCGCTTCTTGTCCACCGATGAGGGTCGTGCTCAGAAGGCTCGTCATCTCGACTGGCACTTCCGCAGCAACCAGCGTATTGCCGACGCAGCTCTTGCTGCTGGCCTCACCCGCAGCTGGTATATCGATGAGATGGAATGGATTCGTCTGCGCGAAGTTGACGCCTCATCAGCCGCTGTCGACTCAAGCTCCGTCACCGCCACTACTAGCAAGCCTGTTAGCGTGCGTGAAAAGTATATTCCCGCACCCACTGGAGCTGCAGCAAATGTTGCTTGTCCAATCTGTCAAGAGAAATTCGAGACCGAGTGGCACGAAGATGCACAGGAATGGGTGTGGATGGATGCCGTTAAGGTGGGAGGTCGTGTGTTCCATGCTTCATGTCATGATGAGGTCAAGAGAGCCAGCGGAGGTGATAGGGGTAGAAGTACTACTCCAGATGGTGCTGGTGTGCTTGGAAAGCGGAAGGCCGAGGTTGACTTGGCCAGTCTCAAGTCCAAGCTGAAGAGAGAAGTTGCTGCATAAAGCTATAGATACTGTTGCTAGTGATGCCTACAAAGCACATGCATACATTTACCGTCCACATTGCATGTAAAATCTTCCTCTATGTTCCTAAATTCGTGCCTTTTTGTATGCAAGGTTTGGTGTATCTTGCTGTATAGAATTGGTTCGTCGAGCGCTCAATGATTGGAGATGTGCCTATGGGATGCCAGGGTCACTCACTCAACTATACTTTATGACAGTCTTTCGAGCTTTGCTCCACGTCTAGTATATCTATACTGTACTTGACGTTCGCAATAGAGAGCTAGGCACTAAAAAATATGTATATGCAATTATGGATGTCATAGTCCCGACGTTGTGAAGATTGTGGTCAATTCGTTGTGGTAGCTGTCGTTCGAAGAAGCCTGGGCATGTGTTCTTGTACAATCTGACTCGCACTCTTGATTGACACTCGGCGCAATATCTAGTAAGCAATTCAAAAGCATTAAGATAATCCCATAATCTATCATAAAGAAGACTCGAAGGTACCAGATCGTACCCGCGACCAACATGACTAAGCCTTGCGAGCCACAGCCCTCAATCTAACATAATTCAAGAACTGACTCCCATCCTCCTCTCTTGTAACCACAGTCTCCAATACATCACAGACCTGCCTAACGATATCTTCTCGCTTACTCTCTTCCACCACATTCAACATCTCTGCACCCATCAACTTGATCCATCCCTCCAAGCCACCAGATCCATCGGCAGACTTGGCAGTACATTTCGTAGGTCTGTATTCCAACTCGCACTTTTCGACTTCAAAGCCAGATTTTTGTAGTTGTCGTGTCATCCATGTGTCGCTGGGAAAGAACCAAGGACAAGCTTGTCGAGCAGTAGACAGGGAAATGCCGTTGGCAACGAGGACGGAAAGAATGGTTGCGTGGACGGCTTCCACGTTACCTTTTCCACCCATCTCGAACACAAAAACACCACCTGGTTTTAGTGCCGAGTGAACGTCTTTGAACACTGCATCTCTGGTACTAGGTTCGCGAAGGATCCAGTGAAGTGCAGCGTTGCTGAACACTTTATCCCAGCTGCCGTCGACTGCTTCAGCACATTCAGAAATACGACGGCAATCTTGGAGTTTGAAGGTGCAGTTTTGGCTCGAGTTTGTCTCTTGCGCTGTTTGGATAAAGGAGGCTGATGCATCGAGACCGAGGATGTGGCCTTGAGGCAAGGATGCAGCGATTTGAGCAGTCAAAGGCCCGTCGCCGCAGCCAATGTCGAGGATCTTGTCGGTTGGGTTGGGTGCGAGGTAGGAAAGAACCGTCGTGGTGAGCTTGGGCACGAAGCTTGCGGCTGCCGAGTAGGCCTGTTTGTGTCAAAACTCGAGCATCAAAACATGTTTCTTTTGCTAGCAACAAAGTATCGAGAAATCAAGATTGTCATCAACAGGCGTGGCTAGCAAGGTATCGTGGCTGCTGTCATGTCGTCATGATCCAAAGACCTTCAAATAGGAAGACGCATACCTCAGAGGACCATTTATCGTTGGATTTACTCATGTTTCTGAATTTGTGGAGATATGGTGTGTTACGAGATACAATGACCTGAGGCGTCCATGTTGATATATCGACCTCATAGAAGCAGATGCGGAGGTGAGCATGCATCGCGACATCGGACGTCGACTCCGCGATCGGCATCCATACTATCAACCACTAACGGTATCGACAAGACGAATGTATATAGCTGATTAGTATGTCGAGCCATTATTGGCCAAGTTCTTCCGTTTCATCAGCTCACTAAGAGGCACTTCGTCCTCGTCGTAGAATTCGATGTCTTCGTCAACGCCGAAGTCGTTCAATCTCTCACCCTCCGAGTTTCGCCAGCCTTCTTCACCTTCTCCTGGCTTTGGTTGCCAGTCATCAGCCTCATGTTCTTGTTCCTCACGATCCGATTCATAGTCAGTGCCATAAGCATAGTCTTCGTTAGGACGCTTCTGAACATTTTTTTTGTCATATCGCACGTGGAATGGCTGCCTGCGTCGAAGCTCAGAAGTATCTGTAGCAGGAGAGGGACGCATGCGATCAGCTTGTTGCCTCTTGTAAACCTCTTCAGGGTCCATGGAATGAGTGAAAGCGTTGGAAGGATCGAAAGCTCTCTCTGTAGGCGCAATACGAAACATTCGATCTGGGTCTGGTGGAGGCCATGTAGTACCAGGAGCTGCGCCGTATCAGTCCTGATGTTGGAACATTTCAGCATACACGTACCTTCAAGACCATTGTCTTCAAACTCTAGTCCACTCCCAACGGACGGGGTGAATGAAAAAGGCCAGAACCAGGCAAGAGGATTCCAGCTGCCCATACCCTGAGCGATATTTGAGAAGATTCCAATGTCCCATGGGTACTCCTGTCTGGTGATGGGTATTTTGGTGCCATTGGGACCTTCGAGGACTCCACCGAGATACCTCGCGCGGCGAAGCAATGTTTCATGTCTCTCGATCTCCCAGCCCTCAATGGTGGTTGTGTTAGCACCTAGGCACCACAGTGTACGAACAAGCAGGATAAAAAGCGCAAAGACGACCACAGAGTTCAAGGCGGTGATGAAGAAAAGGCCGAACAGTAAGCCGGGACTTGGACCAAGATACTAAACAACAATGAGTTGATGTTAGACGGTACGACGCGTGACCACATACACTCGGCAAATCTCTCTGTGTCCATAGATGGTACATCCGTGACCAGAGAAGGCATCCGAGATGCGACATACCAGCGACGGCGTAGAACAAGAAACGAACAAAGTGCGGAAAAGTAGTATGGGAAACGCAATTGGCTGTCCAGGGGCTGAGGAGTGAGAAGGCTGCCGACGAAGAGACATGGATAAGACCTACCAGTGGTGATCCATTTTGGGGATGCACCTTATGTTGTTAGATTCGATACCAGATGTGCTAAGTTCTAAGAAGCGACAAACCTTTCACATGTCTTGCAGTGATGAGCCCGCGGCGGTTTATAAGCCTGACATTTACGGCACCATCTTTGGCGTTGGCGTCCGTCCTGAATGTTCTTCTCTTTAACTGTTTCGCTTTTCTTTGGAATCCAATCTTTCGGGATTCTACCAGGATCCGTAAAACATGCCTTGTAATAGCAAAACAAGATGACCAAAGCATACACATGGAGTATGATGGATTGCTGAGTTGTCAGGGGGTGAGGGCCCAGACGTCGAAGTAACCACTGCGACGGGTATGCTATGAGGCAGATGAGGAAAGTCACTGCAGGAATTGCACACTGCTGTATAGTGAAGGCCATGCTGGTTGGTTGGTTGTCACGACAGGACTGAATTCGACTGATCGGCTCGACGAGCCCTAATCAGCGAAGAAAGTCGATCAGTGGTCGGTGCGATAGCGCCCCCAGCCCCCCGCTCCCGACAAAGACAACAAAAAGAAGGTGCTCTCTCTGAGTCAAGCTCGCTCAGCGAACATTTGATTATGTTGTGGATTCTAGCCTCGAGCAAGATGGACGAGTATGCGGTTATTTAGCTGAGCGGCTTATACAGATCCGACTTTTAGGGTGGTCGCGAATATAAAAGAGAAAGGATCTGTTCTGTCACTGTTCCCTCGCGTTCTAGAACACGATCCGTGGAAGATCAAGTGGGACATTCGGCCAAAGCGTCAAGCGCTCCGGGAATCCATTGTACCGCTCGCGAGACTGGAAGGATTGCCTTTTCGCTGTCGCTTTTCAGCGCTCGATGTTTTTGAAGCCCATTCTCTCCAGGTCAAGCAGGAAGGAATACAGGCTGTAGGAAGTGCCGCATTGCCACGACGGCAGAGTAGACGACAGCATTCTCTGTTGCATTCCTGGGCTGTATAAGGTTTCGAAACGTCGGCAGAGTATTGAAAGCCACGCGCACCCTATTAGATAGCGGCGCACGTCTGTCGTTCAGCACTCAAGCAGGACTTCTAGCAGCCGGTCATTCCCGCGCTCGACAGTCCGCATTTTCAGCAACAATACTGCCCTTGCATTCTCACGGGCTTCGCACTGCATCCGCCGACTACCAGCAGCTTGCCGGACTGTCAGGCAAATGCGCGCGCCATAGCGTCGCATACTCTTCACTCGACATGGCTTCAGACGCACCACGACACGCGAGGCAGCCGTCTCCTTCGCCCAGACAGAGGACCAACATGAGATTGGACGAATTGACCGCTGCCAACGCCGGTGGCTATTTCGACCTTTCCAATGCCTGCGACGAAGGCTACCGAGACCACTCGCCCTCTTCTCCTCTGTCCATCAGAATCCCCTCGGGTCCCAGCATGGCCGATACCGCCTTCACTGCCTTGCAGTACTTGCCCATGCCCGTCTTGGTCCTCTCCAGCGAAAAGACGGTCGTGCTTGCCAACGAGGCTTTGGGTAGACTCCTTGGTATAGACCTGCAGCAACAAATCATGTCAGACAATGCTGGATTGAACGAGCAAGAGGACGTTAGAAGTGCCAGCGACGTCCTGGCCGGTGTGCCCATGGACTGCCTTGGAATGGACCTTCTTCAGAACGCGAATCCGGTGTGGATGCGATGGGAAGACTTCCTCAACACTATCAAACAAGATGCCATCGATGCTAGTGCCCAGTCAGAAGGCAAGTCTGACGGCGGTGACATTACACCCACTGCCGAGACATATGATGGCTCAGCAGCTGTGCAATCAAGTCCTGTACCTTTGACACGCGCCAACCTTGCCCGTACCACTGTACACGACGCCGCCGTCGATGTTGTCTTCTCCACCAACCGCAACCCCCTCACAGGTCTTCCACGTACCAAGGAGGTCAATCACGATGCTTCAGGCCACATTCAGGCCACTGTTATCATCACCGTATGGTCTGCTGACGATGTAGATTACTATACTTTGGTCTTCACTTCTGCCGCCGAGACTCAATCTTCTTCTTCCCGCTCAAGCCATCGTACTGTTGCCAGAACTCACACCACCTTCTCCTCTGGTCTGGGCTCAGGGTCGAGTTCTAGTTCAAGTGGCCGTCGCACTCAACATCAACATCGCACGAGCCTCTCGGGTAGCCCCTCTGTGTTTGCCCCCTCAGCTTTGCCAAGTGGACCCCCGTCTCTTACCACCTCCGCCGCCGCGCCGTCTCTGTTTTCAAAGTCCAACCGTCTAAAAGATGCCCTGTTGAACTCACTGAGTGACCCGGCCTTTGCCATGTGGAAGGATGAGTCTTTCGGAATCCCTAACAAAGCCGCAATAAGAATGGTCTACCCAGACAACGACGAAAGCCCTACTGGAGTTCGGGACCAGCGCGATTTCCTTGCAAACTATATACTCTGGAAGGAAGATTTTTCTGAATTGCTACACATAAGCGAATACCCTATCATGCATCTCATGACGACACAGAAGCGATACACTGGCAGACGTCTCGGCATGCACCATCCCAAAACAGGCGAGAGGATCATATATGATGTTGACGGCGAAACCATCAACGATACCAAGACTGGTGAATTCCTTGGTGGTCTTGTCATCTTCCACAACGTTACCGAGTATGCCAATACCATTACCGCTCAAAAGGTGCAGAACGAACGTCAATTTGAGGACATCACCAATATGATTCCACAAATGATCTGGACAACAACACCGACCGGTCAACACGACTACTTCTCGAGGAGATGGTACGAATACACAGGTCTCACACCTGAACAAAGTCTGGGCAACGGATGGGAGAATCCCTTCCACCCAGACGACATGGAGCTGACAGTCAAGCGATGGACACACAGTCTTAAGACTGGTGAGGAATACAGAACGGAATACAGATGCCACTCCGTCGATGGTGAGTGGCGCTGGATGCTAGGACGAGCTGTGCCGATGAAGGATGACAATGGAAAGATTGTCAAATGGTGAGCACTCTACTTTCCCCTGTGTCTTTGTCGTTTATAGCTAACGATGTTCAGGTTCGGCACTTGCACTGACATTCACGAACTGGTACTCGCTCGAGAGGACGCACGGCAGACGAGACTCCGACTCTCACAGGTTATCGAAATGGCCAAAATCACGCTATGGTCGGTAAATCCTCAGCGCAATCTGTCCATGCTCGAAGGCGCTATCGTCTGGAATGATCAAACCAAAATGTCTGATGACGAGATTCGTGATAAAGCAATTGGCAAGAACGTGTATGAGCTGTTCGACAAAGACGCCATCCTGGATGGTGACCACCATAGGGAATACATCGAAAACATCCTTACCGGCAAAAAAATCGACGAGACTACCGAACTACATATGCAAGAGACCAACAGATGGATCCGCACAAGGTTTGTCCCGTTACAACGTCTGGAACGCAATGCTGGCGTTGAGGGTGAGGCATTTGTGGATGGTGTCGTTGCTGTCAGTATGGATGTCACAGATTTGAGGAAGAGAGAAGAACAACTCCGAGAACGTGACAGGGAAAACTCGCGTCTGCTAGCTCAAAGTGAGGCTGCAAAGGAAGCAAGCAAGATGAAATCGCAATTCCTAGGTAGGACGGAGATTCAGCACGAGTTAATTCAGGTCTTTGCTAACATGCACCAGCCAACATGTCGCACGAGATTCGCACTCCGATCGCCGGTGTCATTGGCATGTCTGAACTCCTACTGGACGATACTGAAGGCACTCTGACCGAGGAACAACGCGAATGCGCCGAAAATCTACAAAGATCTGCTAATGGCCTACTCACTGTGATCAACGATATTCTGGACTTCTCCAAGGTCGAAAGCGGCCGGTTAGATATTGAGGATGTTCAGTTCGACCTGAACGTTGTCGTCCGCGATGTCAATAAAATGCTCACCTTTGCAGCTGAACGTAAGGGTTTGATGTATATCGACGAAACACAAGAGCTCGAACGTCTCAAGGTCATGGGCGACCCAGGCCGACTAAGACAGATCTTGACAAACCTCCTGACCAACTCAATCAAGTTTACCTCCGAAGGAAGCGTTACGATGCAGGTCAAGATCAGAGAGGAGACTGCAGAGACTGTCGCTGTGCAGTTCACTGTAGAAGACACTGGTATCGGAATTGAAGAAGAAGTCAGAAAAAGACTCTTCCAACCTTTTTCTCAGGCCGATTCCAGCACCGCCAGACGCTTCGGTGGAACTGGTCTTGGTTTGACCATCAGCAAGAACGTGAGTGGCACTTCCGGGCATTGTTGTCGTGCATTGACTGATCATAACAGTTGGTTGAGCTCATGCATGGTGAGATTTCACTTGAATCCTCCTTAGGCCTCGGCACCAAAGCATCGTTCTGGATTCCCTTCAACAAAGCACCATATCTATCAGGCGACTCGCCACCACTGGACATGGGCCCGATCCCACACCGATTGCAATCAGAGCTATCAATCTCAGAATATAGCGGACCACAACCACCAGGTTCGCCGCTAAAACCTGGCATTCGTCAAGCTTCTGTTGATTCGCGACGAGCTTCCCCAGCTCAGCTTGATATGCCTCTGGTACTCTCGGACGAGGAAAGGCGGAATACACATGTACTAGTTGTTGAAGGTGAGTGATGTGATTGCGAGTTATGTGATAGACTACTGACTAATCACGCTCAGATAACCCTATCAACCAACAGATTGCCTTGAAGACTATCAAGAAGCTCAAGTTCTCGGTCAACGCCGTTTGGAACGGACAAGAAGCACTTGACTATCTCAGCAAGCCAGAAAGCTCTGACCGCCCAAGGCCAGATGTTATTCTTATGGATGTACAGATGCCTGTGATGGACGGCTACAAAGCGACATACACCATACGACATTGCCAGCCATTCGCTGCCGACCAACAAATTCAGAACACGCCCATTGTCGCAATGACTGCGAGTGCAATTCAAGGCGATCGTGAGAAGTGTGAGAATGCTGGAATGAATGACTATCTGGCGAAGCCTGTGAAGGGCAAGACCTTGGAGCAAATGTTGCTGAAATGGGCTGTTGAAAAGAAACGTAAGGCAGCCTTGTCATCAAGCCCAGCTGTCTCTACGACAGCGGCAGATGTTCCTCGGCCTAGACTTCCCTCAGCTGCCTCGAGGGACGCTCCGCACGAGGAGCCGAAGACACCAGCCGATCTACTTGTACCTGCACCTGGCCAAGGAGCATCAGACGTCCTTGCAACAAAACTCAACAAGCTCAATTTCCAGAACGACACAGTATTTGCACGTTCCGCAGAGACAGCAGAAAGTCGTTCGATGGACCGCTTACGCAACGAAGAGAAGGCGATGGAACTGCGTGATCAACAATTATTCGCGAGCGCAGCCACGCCCAAGAAGCTGCTGGGTGTAATGGGAGAGACGGTGACACAAGACGATGAAATCGAGACTCGGCCCTCCAAGCTCACACGTGAGAACATTGAGAAGCTGAGTCGAAACGCACCATTGAGCCACGTCACTCAGCCAGATGTGGATACGTCGAGCCTAGATGTCACTGTTGACAGTAATGCGCCGCCGCGAGTAGGGAGACCATCAATGGGGACACGATTGAAGTCCGATGGTGACAAGACGGTCTTGCCAGAATGATGGGTTTACGACGTCGCTGCAACACGAGATGAGCAATGGGATTGGGGCGTTTTGGCATGGAACATTCAATAAAAGGGGCAGGTCACGCGTTTAGTCAGAGGCCCTACTATTACAGGATGCATGGTTGGATCTAGATTGGCCGTGCATACAATAGCATTGACTGTAATCCTTGTCAATAGAACGAAGAGAACGAAGTGAACGAAGTTCTTGACTGTGCGGACATTTTGCACGTGGTCATTCAGATTGAGCATGCCCCCGTCATGTTGTGACTCGTGAGCATGCTTGGAACACTATCTCTCTGCTCGGACCATTTTTGACAGGGGAGGGCAAACTTGGCATGCAACCAATTCCAATAGATTTGATCGTACCGTATCGCACAGATGGAAGAGAGACCATCAGCAAGAAAGAATTCACGCAAAGAGACGCTGGTATGCTATTACAGTTAACTATCTTACGGACGTAGAGATCGAGAGAGGGTGGGCACACGCATGTGGACGACACGGGAAACAAGGTTTGAGCTATTCCACCGTAGCCAAGACACTGAGCTCAATAGCCACCAAGGTCGCGCGCGCATGGGATATGCCATGATTATTTCCCAAGCCCAAAGATGTTCTAGACAAGCACCAACAATATGGGTCGGGGAAAGGACCATTGTTGGCTCGGACATGTTGAGAGCACATGGGAAGTGCTCCGTTCGCACGACACAAGTCCACATTTCTGGCCCAACTCTATCTCACAACGCCCTACCAGGAATGACCCCGACTATCAGCCGCATCTAATGGGCCGCGTGACAGATCCCGCATTTGACAGGACTAGCAGTGCGAAAAGAGTCATGTTGAATGAGTCGCAGACCAGATAAGGACCATAGCAGAACGAAAAGGAGACTGTGAAGTGTTCCAATTTGGGCGAACTGTGAGCAAGGAGCGCAAGCAACTCATCAGATGCAGCTAACTAACAGACCGTCGTACGCATGTATCACACGCGCGCCTGAGCAATATGGTCCTGGAACGCCACCAATCAAGCAAGAATGCTCTGGAGTGTGTGTTCTGCGACCGTTGGGAGGGAAAGCCAACTTGGACTTCGTAGTTCGTACTGGGTCTATTTTTCTTCTTAGAGCCGTCGCATGAAAAAGTCCCGACCGGCATATTGTAACCTTGGGTTACGACGGTCGAGGGGTACGAACAAGAGCGGTGCACTTAAAGTGTGGCTGGCGGAACGATCGGCATGTAGTGTGCCTTTTGACCGCAACGACTTCCTGGGCACTGCTGCACCGCTGCGAGCCTACGTCGCTCTGTTCAGACTTTTGTGGCAAGCAATGTTTCCACTAATCTTTAATCACAGTACCATGGATTTTGACAACGTTGTGGGCCAGGGCCGTTGGTGGCTTACTCACACTCTCTACGCGAAGGACAAAAGCAAACGCCATCAAAAGTGTATAAGAGTCAGTGACGGGTGTTTATTGGGGTAATCCGAACGAGGCATGACGATGGAGCTCTGGGACGCTTGCACGCCCGATTACGGCTGCGGCGTTTTTCGAAACATACCTTTCGCAGCTAAGCAGCTACAAGTGGCTTGGGAGCTCGAACTCAAGGGAATAATGGCGTTGCTGGCAACGAACAAGACAAGGGGTTATGGGCTACATTATGGTTAATGTCTTAGCTTCAGACGGAATCTCCACCTCCGTAAGCCACCAAACCTGCCAGCCAAACGCCATGTCCAAGCGTCGACGTGCAGCCAGTCAATGGCATGAGGGACTGAGCCGACAACGGCTTTTTTGCTTTCGTACGCAGAAAGACACCCATACGAGCAGAACGAAGAGGCAAACAGCATTGCGTAACATGTCAACTCGCCGGCCGGTCCGCAAAGCTCAGTCAGGCAAGCAATGAACGAGCTGAAGAGGTGGAATGGAATTGAAGGTAGCAAAGGCCAGCTGAATGGTAAACAAATGACCTGATGATGCCGCACGATTCACGATGCACAGGACAAGTTCCAGGTAAACGGAGCGACAAGTTGGCAATCTCTTGTTAGCAGAGGATGGAGGGTGCTTGGAGCAGCAAGACTCAAGAGGGCCAGCAGAGATAGCAGGAAGCCAAAAGATGTGGAGGTGGCAGTGTAAACTTTGACACAAGGTGAATCTCATCAATCCAATGAACCGCTCTCACTCGGAGATATGTATGCACAGTCGAAAACCCACAGCTTAACGAGTCAAGAAGGCCGCTGCGCTAAACAAGGCTAGGAATGGACAGGTGGAGACAGGCAGTCAATGGCGATTGGCTGCTAAGGTTGAGCCCTGCAGGGAGCTAAAACAGCCACATCGGCCTGTAAGTCGACGTCAGTGGTGACTCGCTGAGGCAGGTGCGTATTTCTACCTCTGCTCCCCGCTGATCGTCGTCGAAGATCCTCTACATTTTCATAAACCGGCCCACCTTTTGATCAAGACTTGAAACGACTACGGCCTCCGCACAAGTCTTAAGACCCAAAGACGATAAATCTTTTGCCTCTTTCAGACTCGTCTGCTATCAGCACCCCAACCTCATCTACCCTCCGTCCGAAATCGCCTCGAGCTTCTTGCTGGCCCTAGCATCTTTTCCCTGGCGATTAAGCTTTTCGGCCAGTCCACCATTAGAGGCTTAGCAAATCCCGCACACCTGAACGCGACACCTGAGGCTGCTGCTCTCAGAGGAAAGCCGAAACACATAAACTTGCTGATCCCCTCGTTGGACGCACACTGATCGTCCTCTCCACGTTCTGTGAACCCATCTCCAGCGTTGATCCTTAAACCATCACACGCGCTGCGAGTCTCGCCCTCTACCAACCACTCCATCCATTAACAACATCACTCATTGTTCCTTCTTTGCCCTACCCCTCTCAATCCTTCTTACTCTCCTATACACAATGGCAATGGCTGTCGACAACCGCCAGCAGGTCTCTGGCCTGTCTTACGACCACTTGCGCTACCCCGCGCCGCATTTCACCAACCCATGGGTATCCGGCCCTGCGCCGAGCCACATGTATGCTACCTCGTTGCCTCAACCTTCGATGGTCAGCGATCCCGGCGCACATCACTTGGTGGCAAGAGCCCCCAGTGTTAGCGTGTCCATGCCCATGCACTCAAGTGCCATGCCGGCTCCTACTCTGGCTTCAGGTATTGACTCTTTGGATGCTCTCTACGCGCAATCCAGCTTACCAGTCCAAGACGGTCTCAGTGCTCCTCGTCCCTATGGCTCGACCTATGTGACCTCTGGTCCCTCGTCTGGCGCCCTGTACGCCCCGACTTCTGCTCCTCAATACGCCCGCGAGTACCCCAGCACCACATCATATGCCACCTACAACCAGGATCGTCGCTCCTCGCACCCGTCAGTAGCCTCCACAAGTTTCCTTGGAAACCCTGTGCTCGCCCAGAAGCACCGCCAGAGCAGTTTAATTGACATCAACAGACTGAGCGCTTCCAACGAGACTGAACAGCGCAACAGCTTCAGCGACGCCCTCGATGCCAGCAGAGGCATGGTCGCCATGAGCCAGGATATCACCCCTAGAAACATCTACGGAAACCAAGGCTCGAGCAGAAGCTCGTCTGACTCATATGGCTTCCCTTCAACACATTCCGCCCACTCCTCCATCTCGTCGGCCAGCACCTACCCTTCGTCATACTACGGATCAGTCAGCGAGGCTTCGTATGGTGATTACAGCTCGGCTAGCGAGTCTGTTGACACATCATCTCGCACATTGCCTCGTCCCACTGGTCTCGCAGGTGGCGTCGCTCTGCCCCCTGCCCCTCAATCCATGATGGGTCAGTTCAGCTCAAAGGTTTCTTCGAGCTCGCAGAAGAAGCACAAGTGCAAGATTTGCGACAAGCGCTTCACTCGTCCCAGCTCTCTTCAGACCCATATGTATAGCCACACTGGCGAAAAGCGTAAGTCTCAAACCCGATTCGATATATCGCATGCAAGTTAGCTAATTCAAGACAGCATTCGCTTGCGACGTTGAGGGATGTGGTCGCCACTTCTCAGTCGTCTCCAACCTCAGACGCCACCGCAAGGTGCACAAGGGCGAAGACTCGCACGCCTCTCCGGACGACGAGTAAGCGCGCAGCGCCACTGCTTGCGTCTGACTTAGATCTCGTCGGCACCCTCGGTCGTTCACCCTGGTTCCTTTGATGACTCGCATTGTATCATCTGTATTATTATCTGGCTTGGGGCACTGCGTCCTCTACGACCCGGTCACCCTTCCCGATGCCAGAACACGCTGGCGTTCTTCATGCGCCTACCTGACATTCAGATGGCTGTATTCTTTCTTGTCCAACCTGGAGTTTGGACCATGAACCTCTTAACACTAATACCTTTCATCGTCAATCGCTACACTTTCTACATGATACCCATGGATTTGGAGATGGTTTTTTGTGGATCTCACTACAGGCGTGCATGGCGCAACATCATCTGTTTTTGTTTTTGTTCTTGTTTTCTTCTCGAAGACTGGTGGTATATTCTGTACAATAGTAACCAAAAGAGAAGCTACCAAATGAGACGTGGTATAATTCCACAACCTCTTATTGAATATGAACTTGCAACACCTTCAACCAGGTACCCATCGTGACGTCCGTTTCACCGAGCACGACATATTATGGTTTCATGACTGTTACGAGGCTGCTGATATGGACTTGCCAAAACATGACTCGAGTGCTTGACCGGAGCTAGAGGGTACGCTAATCGACGCCATCAACGTCTAAGGCTTGCCAGACGGGGTCGCACCTCGAATTCCCTTGGCCCTTGGACGGCTAAGTTCGGTTAAGTGCGCGCCCAAATGACGCGTGTTGTAATACGAGGGGCCAGCAAAATGGCCTACGACCTGGCCAGGGCTAAGGGCCCAAGGGTCAGGTTGTGGGACGTTACAACCAATCACATGATTCCGGACAGCAAGCGACGCTCCCCGAGACGGAAATGATTGGCCATGTCGGTCGTTTTCTCCTTCATGACACAAAGTCTTGGAAGTTGGGACTCCGAAAGGGCGCAAAGCACCCTCCACACACGACCACTCGGGGACCTAAGCACACACTCGGCGACCCAAACACAAAATGAGAAGGTCAACGATGATGATGTAATTGCGAGTGTGACGTTCACGAAAACATCCAGGACCCAAAGACTCGTCGCTCGAACCAATGTGCGTAGATTGCTGACATGGGCAGGCCTTGATCGTGTTACATGTGGCCACTGCATGGCTCTGTTGAGATATTTGTCTTTTCGTCCTTTGTTTCATTTTGCAATTTGGCTTTCTCGAAGGTGACATGCGATGATGCTGATGACGGTGATACAGTCCTGCGATGAGAGGCACAATCACCAACACTGACGACAAGCACCAATTCAAGCATAATAATCACCAGACAAGAACCACGACCTGCGTCAGGCCCATGAGCACTCATGCCGTCCCGTTGTGCTAACTGGACAGCGTACCCACCGCTACGGTAACGATAATTGATCACATTTTGTTTTCTTCTTCTGGAGGCAGTGGGGTACGGCCAATATGCTATATCTCAGAATCGAAAGATGTGATCAATCGAGTAATCAGGCCGGGTGTCTGCGCCAGCCATGAGCCGTGCCTCCAACCTGCCTCCAGCGGCTTTCTCCCCGTTTTCGCCGGTAGAGGTTGGCTTCGTGAGAGTGCATATCACAGATGTCGGAGGGGTCTGAGATTCTCCAGGATGGATCCATGCAGATACGAGATGTATCATGTAGGCACGTTCCGAGTCCGACGCACCATCGCAGATCCAACACTCCTATTTGCTGTGCCTCTGCGTTGCGTGGACATCTCCACACATCTGTTATGATCGTTGTGGATAGATCCGTTCGCTGTCACACCTTTGACCCTCCGTCTCGAGCTTGGAGAAGGCTTACAAGGATCGGACGAAGGGGGGACTACCGTCGCTATGCATTGTCGTCGCCATATATTACTCCAAGATGTCTGCCTCACCGATGATCGACTGCACGTTTGGATGTCCATTTGAAATGATGAAGCTCGGTTCATGTCTTCTTCGAGATTTCTTCCACCAACAATATGTTTCACGTGCAGTAGGGATGAGATGTCTTATTGGATGTACGTGGTACTTGTACGAATAATTTAGTAGATTTGCGACCAGCAATTTGACTCGTTGTCCTCCGCAACCGGCCATGTTCTCATATCGTACCATTTTCGATGCTTGTATGGGCACTGACATTCCCAGCAGGACTGGAACTAGTAGGGGTGTTATTACTTCTCATCAATTTAGAAATTGGTTACCCTATCTGTTCGACAGGACGGTGTTCTCACAGGCTCCATCTGGCTAGCCGTCCGTTCTTGGAAGGTCGTGTCTGTGTTGGCTATAAAACTTGTTGTTGTGACAAAGATATAGGTATAATGCTATATGATATTCCTGCGGCTGCGACGCCGTTTGTGGCATCCTGCAATCTTCTCTTTCCGGCCCTCATTTGACACTTATACGGTAATGAGGATTCTGAAAAAAAGATTGGCATTGGGTGAGGTTGGCCAGAGACGATCATTGATTGTCGCGCTCATCCACACGTGGATTGCACATGGAGGAGAGTCATCAGTTGATCGTTTTCCTTGTCTGATTTTCACATGGCACTTCCAGGGTCCTTTTCTTGTTTCAACGACTGGTAAAGAAATCCAGTCTTGAGAAGGGGTATGCACGCTCGAGCTTGTGCCTCTCCCTCCCTGTGTGCTAAAGACAGTTACAATCTTGCAATTGACGCCTTCATATAAGGTGTTATAAGCTATCGAAATGCACAGTTAGAACTCGAAAATGAGCTTGGCCACTGAAATAGCCTTCAATGGGGCTCTCTCTATGGAAACCATATTCTTTATAAAAGTATTGTGTATTTGTATAGCTACATTGTGACTGTCTTTCGCACACGGAGAGGTCGTTTGACTTTGAAGGAGCAGACCTAGACCTTCTGCGCCTTGCTAGAATGTAGGTTCGGATCTCAGAGACAAATGCTAGTCCCGTCAGATCTCATTCTCCGCGCTGTATCGTGAGACTTGGCAAAGGGATGCCTGACTGAGACTTGGCTGAATGACGGCATGGACTTTTGGCTTTTTTGCTCCTTCGACATCAGCAGCTTGCAACAAAAAGCACAGAGAAGGACCCTTGAATAGTTCTTGTATACCATTTCCCTGCAGATCTTTGAGGTAGAACGAATACAACATCAAAATACATTATATCTTTTGCGTACGGCGAACAACTTTTCCATTTCGACATCAAAAGCTGGGGAGCTTCAGCAAAAGCCGAGCAGAAACATGGCATTGGTTCATGTCCTCGATAACTACTATCTAGCCATCAGTTTCTTGATCTGCTTGGGATATCAAGCCATTTTCTTTGCTATTTCTGTTGGATTCAAGACTGATCAGTTGAACGATGTGGCTGGTGGCACCAATTTTATCTTATTGGCCATCATTACGGTCTCCATGTATGGCCAGCATGAGGCCCGTCAAATTGTCGACAGCATTTTCATTATGATTTGGGGAGCACGTCTTGCAGGATTCTTGCTTTTCCGAATCATCAAGACTGGCAAGGACGACCGCTTTGATGACAAACGTGGAAAGTTCCTGCCAATGTTGGGGTTCTATACCTTCCAAACACTCTGGGTGGGTATTGAGCATCGCTTACCTGCTATATCTTACTAACGCCTCTGATATTCAGGTCTGGACTGTCAGTATGCCGGTCACTGTGCTGAACAGTCCGATTGTGAACCGCTATCCTCAACCCGCCTTCAACAAAGCCACCGACATCCTGGCTGTCATTGGCTTCGGTATTGGCATCATCATGGAGACTGTCAGCGACATTCAGAAGTACAGGTTCAAGCAAACCCATAAAGAACGTGGCGCTGTCTGCAACAAAGGCTTCTTTGCCTGGTCTCGTCACCCCAACTACTTTGCTGAGATCCTAATCCAATTCTGTAAGTTTGCCAGATATGCTACCTGATATACACAATCTGACACCTTTTCCAGCCATCTTCATGCTTGCCGTCACTCCCGCCTCCTACAACTATGTGCATGGCGGGGCAAAAGCAGCTCTGTTCGCCAGCGTGGTTGGGCCAGTCTTCTTGACAACGTTATTGATGTTCGTGTCTGGTTTGACCCTGCAAGAACGTCCCGGAGCGAAAAAGAGATACGAGAAGGGTGAGGGCTGGAATGAGTATGCTGCTTACCTGCACCAAACCAGTATCCTCATTCCCTTCCCACCAGCTCTTTACAAGAGAATGCCTGTCATCTTGAAGCGAACTTTGTTCCTGGAGTTCCCGATCTATGTGTTTGATCCAGCAAAGCATGCAGATGCAGATCAAGATGCTGCGCAGAGACAGGCAGAAGAGGGACACAATTAAAAAGCCTTGCAGCTCAAAAACTGTATGAGCTCGTATGCGATGAATGAATCTGAGGAATGCCAGCATTCGTAATCATAATATTAAACTATAGTCTAATTCAGATAATCTCTTTGAAAAGCTCCCGGACGTGATGCGGCAGCATACATAACAAGATCGATTGGCTCGAGAGATTCCAATCCAGAGTTTCTAGTTGGGACAGGCACTCTACCTGCTTTCTTCCAAGCTCCAATTATTTGACCAGCAACAGGATCCAAATCATGAGTTGGATAGACGCCGATGCCGAGACAGGTTCCAAATTCTCTGAAGGCGAGACGTTGAGCAATCGGCACATCCAGGTACTGCGTTTCATGGAAAACTACCCGCATGTCACGCAAAGCAGCGTTTGCAAGCCCCTTTGACCATTCATCTTGATCAGAATACCAATGCGCAGCCCAGAGTGCCATGCCGAGATCCAGCGTATCTGACGAAGTATATGCTTTCCATTTTGTGTCGACAATTTTTTGATAGTCATTGATTTCGTGCTGTAATATTCTCGGATTACCGCAGGTTTGTTGAAGAAGACGGTACGTGACGAGACCGTTTATTGGGTCCAGGTTACCTTCACCACGGCTGTGAGGACGAGACAGGTCCATTGACATCTTCCTGAAATTCTGGTCAGAATCGATCATGCTTGAAACAATAACATATCTGCTTACCAGACCACACGCGGATGCAGAGCATCCCGCTGGTACACAAAAGCAGGATGTATCGCTTTCGCTAATGATATGGCTTGATCGTTGTAACCCATATCGCCTGTTGCAATGGCAAGTCGATTGAGCGCAAACATCCACAAAGTGAGGTAGTGATGGTATTGTCCATCCCCATCCGCTCCGAGGGCTTCGTTTTTGCCTATACGCAGTCCACCCGAAAGTGGAGATTGATCCGAAGCTCCTGGCAGCCGAGCAGATTGATCGCGCGTTCGACCTAGTATTTCGTGTACTGTTTCCACGAGTATCGCAGCCAACGCCAGGAAGTGTGGTTGTTTTGTCTCCTTGAAAAGTGTGATGAAGTTGAGAACACCAAATGCGTCGGTCCACAGGTAGCGTCCAAGATGGCCATCCTTCATGGGCGGTGGTTTCCAATCAAGCCTGTTGGGAAAAATATCAGATTTGGTATGACTGACCATTTGGCCTCGGAACGCCCTCAACCAGAGTGTCAATTTATCTCAGCTAAATGGATATCTTACTTGTCATCTACAGTCATAGGGAACTGGTAGACCTGCTGCATCGCCGTGACAAAGTCCGTCATATGTTCTGGTACATCCGTCATGATGGCTGGCTAGCGAAGTCGTGAGAAGTGTCATGCTGGGCTGAGAGATTGTCTTGATGTTTTATGGCTTATGGTGAGCAGCAGCTGCAATCAGCTGATGGAGCATTACATCAGGCCGACGCCATTGTGCGCCTGTATGCCCTATAATTATACCACGGTATTACTATCGGTGATGGCCTCCGCGGATGTTTGTCGGTAGCATGCTGCATGCATGCCTCATTCAAACACGAATTTACTGGATGCTGCTCTGTTTTTGCCAGACCCGGACGGTCCGCGTTGCTTTCGACCCTGCCTTGAGACTTCCGAGTCCCGTCGATACATAGTGACCAAGGGTATTCCAATTTCCAACAGCCGATGGCAGCAGTGACGTGCGCGGTATATGAATACCAAGAAACCTAGGATCTTGTAATGAAGTCGCGAAAGTTATGTCAAGAATCAATTTATTTATTGTTTGATCTACAGATTTCACGTGCAAATGTTTCGCCAAGCCAAACAATCTTCCACCAAACTCATCAACACAATCACAACGACAACAACACATAATTATGTCAGATTTGGTGGAGCAATGTCCTTTACCAGAGCTTGCAGAAGCACTGAGACCATATATCAAGCCGCGTGAGGAAGTCGCTGAAATTCGACGTAGCATAGACTCTCTCTTGAGCCAATATGTTCACGATCAGAACGTCCGAATCTCGAGAGTGACATTGCCTACAACAGAGACCTCTGCGCAGTCTGCACTCAACAGCCCCTTCAATGGTGTACGGAGAGCTTTCATGCAAGCACTAGTTGCACGCCAAAAGGCCCAATCTCAGTACGACGCCATGAAAGCCGAATTGGATCTTCTACAGCATACCCCTAGCGAAAAGGATAATGACGAGAAGCAAGAGAACCCGGTCGCCGAGACTGTAGCACTGATCCGTCAAAGGCAACGACGGGACAAACTTCTGGTCGTTGAGAAGGCACTGGACAACCTGGAGAAAGTTAGGCACACTTCGCGATATGCAGACCCAGGCGAGCTATTGAACGGTATGCAATCTCAAATACCACCACCACTTGCACAACAGTCCCAAGATGAATCATTGGCGGATGCACAATCTCATGTCTTCGAGCTGCAAAAGGCCGTGCTGCGAGCGCAGAGCAACCTCCAAACCAAGTCACAGACCGATACTCCTCAACAACCAGTTACAGAAGATTGGAAACGCGCGTATGCTCTTCGAAAGGCTCGAGATGATTTGATTGCATGGATCGAAGGCGAGCTTTCAAAGTTGTCAGAGGACGAAGAGCATATGGATCCCGAGATCGACGTGCAAGGAGACAATGGGACAGAGTCACTGGACGAGATCAGAACAACACTTCAGGACCTCTACAGCAAGTACATCACTTCACGAGAGCGTCTTGTTCGCGTCCTGAACACCCCGCTGAAGACCGACTCGGACCCTGTCAAATCTTCACTTGAGAAACAACATTCGGCGAACGACAACGACGCGTCGAATAATGCTGGACTCGCTTCAAAAGTGCTACCTTATATTGGTATCCTCCGATCCACTGCCCAGGAGGAAGCAGCCTTGATGCAACACACTTCGTACTTACGACGACAAATCACAGCCGTTTCGGCTGAAACAGAACAGTTGTTGGTTCACCTGTCTGACGAGAGCCATATGGTCAGACCAGGTACATCACACACTGCTGCCTGGGTTGAAGCAGCAAGAGATGCAAGAAACAGCGACAAGGATGTTGTTCATTCTCACTTAGTCAAAGGTGAAACCAGTATTGGTAGCGTGGGAGAATTTCTGGCATCGGCGTAGATGAGCAGGTAGGACAACGCGGAGTCTGGTTTCGATACACAGGTGTTTGAATGTACATGCTATGGAACAAACACACACCCTTCTACAGCTTAGCCTTTGTATTCATCACACCAAACTCGGTGGTACAAACCAAGAGTGTATCCTCCAAAGCCTAGAACTTAAGTCAGCAAGACATCCAAAGAGATTTCCTATGAACTCCACTTACCGGAAGTCTGAACTTCTCATTGATAGCCTGATAGTCCTCACCGGCAAGCATATCACAGAAATGCTTGATGCTAGCATAATGCACAATGGCAATCTCATCCCACCCGCTCTTTCCATCATCAACAATATTTCCCACAATCTTTGCATCTCCGCCTCGCTTCTTGGCCACTTCGATGAAATGCTGTCCGTATTGGTAGTAGCTTTGTTTACCGTTGGGCTTGAACTTCAAGAAGTTCAACATGGTGACAGGGCCGTCGTGTTCTTTCATGAGTTGCTCCATGAACTTCAGAAGCTCGGGCGACAATTCCAATTTCTGACTTGAGTCTGGCATTGTTGGGTTGTCCAGCGAACCAGTCAGGCCGGCGGACGGAGCTTCTTTGATGAGTCTTGCATTCTTCTCGGGATATGTAGATAGTAGCTTCGATGGTATACCAACGGGCAGGGTGTACTTGGAAGAAATGTGCTGGCTGACAGAGTCTGGGAGTGCACTGTTGGAACCCTGTAGAAGGAGCATCAAGTCCCATGGTTTGTTTAAAACATCGGCATCTTGATTGGTGGACTTGACAACAAAGTGGCGTGGCTTTGATGCAACTATCACCTTAGTGGAGGGCTCGGCTTTCTGGAGTTGAGCGAGCAAGGTATGGGGTTGGACGTTGTCCTTGAGACGTAACAGATAGAAGTTCAGAAGAGGCATGGTAACGGTCTGTGCAAGTGTTTGGAAGAATTTGTCTGTGTCTGGCTAGATAGATTTCTGAATTGCTTTTCAATCTTTGTCTGATGCCATGAACATCCGAGGGCACTCGCTGGTGCGGAGTCGCTTCATGATGCCTCGGAGCTTCAGGTCAGGGTAGCTCGACGTCACGATTCTGGATGGGAGCGTTCATGGTAGTAACTTCATTTCGTGCTAGAACAACGTTCATTGGGAGTCGAGGTTTCATTGGCTCTCTGCATCCTCTCCATGTACTAAAGTCTGTAACTTCCACCGTACTTCGACTGTAGCTAAGAGCAGAATGTAGACTATAAAAAGGCACAATCGTTTTAGGAATTAAAGGCATGTCCACAGAGAGTCGACAACTTGTTACCTCTCAGTGGATACCATCTTGTTTCCTATCACTATTGTGTATCTCTATAGGTATTACATACTTTAGTACACGGGGAGGATCTAAAGAGCTGTCATCTACAGAGCTGAATGGTGACCTGAGGACCACAAGCATAATGTATATACAGACTGCTCTGTCCTTCGGGCATCGTACTACATCGCTCGGGCAGATTCTAGCAAGACCAATGCTTTGGCATATTCAGCGCTATCCTCGCCGCAGCATTTGCGCTCAATTTCCAGGTCTTTTTCGGCCCACTTGATAGCATCTTCCCTGCAGCCCATGGCAATGTTGTACGCTGCCGCATTCTCGTAGGCTTCGCCCAGTGTGTCCGTCTCTTCCAAGCCATCCTCCAGCATGATGGAGATGACCTCTTCCACAGTGGTAAGAGCCTCTGCATAGTCCCAGGTGCCCCAGTTCTCCCAAGACCTTTTCCTCTCTCTCCTTTGCATGGTAGTCATGAGCTTTTCCAATCTACTTCTTCGAGTCTCGCGCGCTGGATCCTGTGCCTCGCATGCCTCACAACGGCAGTTGAATCCCCAGTGACGTAGAATGCGACGTCTTTCGGCTGTGTCACGACAGATATCAATGTATGCAGTGCAAATCTCTTCACCAGGACGGATGTCGCGAAGGGCGTGTATGGTGAGCCGGTCTATGTTTGGATTGTAGCGATGGTAGACGTTGGGCGAGCAGGAATGATTGAAACGCGCAGCCTGTTGCTTGTTAATATGGCTGATTGGGTTCACAAAAGCGAATGGCTTACGGTCGGAAAGACTCCCAGCTTGATAGGTGAGCCATCAGGATAGCGCAAAGTGAAGCGATTTGTTTCGTAAATCGAGAATGCACCTTCGTACTTCTTCACGAGATCGTCGAACGCATCGTCGCCTATATCTCCTGAACCTTCTTGTCAGCATTTGTTCACGGACTCTTGGAAGTGAACGTACCATCATAGGCTTCTCGCAGCTCGTCAATCCAGTCGGTATCTCCCGGAGGACTCGCACAGGCGGCAAGAGACCAGAAGACAGATTGTTGATCCAAGGGTAGGTCTTTGACGGCAAGATAGCATGCTATGACATCGTCGTCGTCAGGAAGCGCAATGAGCGGAGCTTCGCACAGGATACGAGTGCCCGAAGATATGGCGGCAATGGCGAAAACACCAATACCAGCAGTCGGCGATGGTCGCTGTTCGTAAAGACCAGAAGGATTTGGGACTGTCGGGAGAGCCATAGTCTTCAGGAGACAAGAGGAAACTCGAGGATGAAGGAAACAACGAGGTAACGCTTTCGCATTGCGTAATTGCTCGCCGAAATGAACCTACCGAGGAGGTGGAATATCTACATAGCTTCGCTCATATCCGAGGCCAACTGTTATGGTAATGGTTGACTCAATCTGGTAAAGTGAAAGAGAGTGGCATGCTCGGAGATGGGGTTGCTCTGTGACGAGGCTGGAGAAGCAAAGACGGACTCGCGTGCGACCAAGACGTTTGACCGTCCATCAACATCCACCATTCACAGCGACATATTGTCAACCACATACTCAGAGTTGCCGGATCACGATTTGACTGATTGCTTGGATTATATTCGTCTGAACGTCCTTCATCATGTCGACGCCGCACAAACTACCTCGTGTCGCCATTTCATACTGCACTCAATGCAAGTGGATGTTACGAGCCGCGTACTTCGGCCAGGAACTGCTGTCGACCTTCGGAACAGCTATTGGCGAGATTGCCCTCATTCCCGCCACAGGCGGCCTCTTCACTGTCTATCTGACTCACGTACCTCCCGGCTCCGATGAGAACGCAGAAGCACAAGAGATATTGCTATGGGATAGAAAGGCAGAGGGAGGTTTCCCTGAAACAAAAGTGCTCAAACAACGCCTGAGAAATCATATCGAGCCAGGTCGTGATCTCGGTCACTCTGACAAGCCCTCCAAGACTCAGACCTCGGGCACATCTTCAAAGCCAGCAGAGCCCGCTCAGAGCCCTGCCGCTACGGCGAACCAAAACACAAAAGACTGCGAGGACTGTAAATAGCGCTTTCGCCTAGCTACATCACACTACACTATGCTACAATCACAAAATCTCACTTACACTTTCTCCCGCCTGCTCTGTAGAGCTCTCATTCTCAGACTTGCTCGTTCTCAGCGCCTCCTGCAATTCTTGGATCTCTTGACGTAAATCCTCAACAACAACACCGTCTTTGCTACGCTCATG
The DNA here is from genome assembly GCA_024195585.1 of Aureobasidium sp. EXF-3400. Classification (NCBI taxonomy): domain Eukaryota; kingdom Fungi; phylum Ascomycota; class Dothideomycetes; order Dothideales; family Saccotheciaceae; genus Aureobasidium; species Aureobasidium sp. EXF-3400. Next base: position 58,056 of record SWBL01000282.1, read on the forward strand.
ATCCACCGCCAGTTGCAGTGCAGAATCAAAGGCTTCGTTCATCCTGCCCTCAACCCGAGCGTTCATTTGAGCCTTGAGCCTCTCGTTCTCTGCGTACTGAGCTTGTAGCTGTTGACGTAACATCATTATCTCGGCATCTGGTCCGTACCAATTCAACTCTGTACCAGGTTTTGGTATGCCTGCTGGTCGTGGCCGAGACGTCCATGTAGTCTCGGGGTCGAGCATACAAAACGCTGCAACTGTTCGAACACCTGGTCATAAGGTGATACAGAGCTGCATGACATGTATAGATGCATGATCCAGCTCTCTAGATAGTTAAGCTGCATGCTTAAAGAAAGAGCCTCGGCGCGCGAGTGATCGCGGTCAGAGATGAGGTGACGCATTCGTTCTGCTGTGTTACTAGACTCCCATTGACGAAGGTCCAAGCCTGCTCTGACCAAAGCTTGGTGATGCGACAGTTCGTCTGAAAGAACTTTGATCTTTTGCTTCAACGACTCGTTCTCGTCTGGTTCCAGATGATGTGCAAGCTGCTTGCTGACTGGGTGTGTAAAGACTAAAGCTTGAACCTCGATCGCCTTAGAGGATGGCGTCTCCGCTGGAGTATTTGGAACATCAAACATTGTGCGGAAACATGCTGTAGATGGTACGCTCGGATCGCTGTCGTATGTTTTGAACAGCAGAATGTCTTCTTCAGCTTGTTCACTCATATAGTACCAGCGATATCCATCGCGGTAATGCCCGTGACGCATAGGTATGCCCGTGTCGACTTGCGAGATATCCCTCTGTGTGTCGACTTCTCTGCCGTCTGTGACTGCAATGGGAGACCTGGACACAGTACACTCAATCGGTTCCCATATGCTGGCATCATCAATCAGTAAGACAGCCAACTCAATAGAGCATAGAAACACAACTTACTTGATCAGGCGAACTCTGCCTGCGAGTAAATAGTCGGCCTTGATCTCGGATATCTGACGCACTAGTGACTCTACACTTGACGCAGTATAGTCAACGTGAACCATTTCGTTGAAATGTTTTTCAGGGGAATGTTGCTGGTTCTGTTGCTTCATGCTGGTTAGGACAGATCACTATGGGGACTCATATACTGACTTTGGTTTCGATAATGTGTAGTTCATCACAGCCTTCGAGTTCATTGCGCAACATATCTTCAACTTTTGAAACAAGGTCCTTCGGTATCTGCTGCTCCGATGTCCATTTTGTGAACCTAGATGGTGCTTTGATGTAGCGGAATCCGTGGATATCAAGATCGAATTCCTCATGAGCTCCACGGACATCATGGATCGTTTCAAGTACGCTCAGGGCCGGAGTTTTGCATGCTGGCTTCGTCTTGGGGGAAGTGACTGTGGCCCTCTCGCTATCTTGACGCTTTTCACCCAAGTAGAGCAACCGCACGTGAACGTCTTTGGGTTGCATTGTGTCGACACTTCAGAACGATGTATGGATGTCGAAATTGGCCGACTGTTGGATAGAAGGCAAGATTGAAAGTTTCGAGCATGGGAGAGATTTGAACAGGACGGAAGATTGATTGACCAGTGTAGAATCGCGAAAACTGGAAGATGGATCTGTGAGGGACGATCGGCGCGTAAATTCTTGCAATTGGCCGGGAGAACATATGCTAAAGCTGTGGCTCTACGTGGCAGTCTTCGCAGGCGATGTATGCAAAGTGAAGCAGGCACGAGTTCAGGCATGCGCCAGCATCATCTACTAGCCCCGGTTGCATAAGTAGCAACGACTAAGGCAACCTAGAATAGACCATCGCATGCCTAGAGATGTTCCTCAGAGACAAAACAGGAAGGATCCATGGCAGGAACCGAAGGCATCTTGATGGAAGGAACTCTCTAGTGTTGCAATTGGATGGCATCCTTCTCCTACCATGCGCCAAGCCCGGCTACTCTTACTTTCGATAGAGTGTACCAAAACAGACAACATGTCGTGAGAACAATCGACATATGTAAAAGTTGGAGAGTGAACGGCTCTGTGCTTCTGAACGATGTTGCAGCAGATACAGATCTATATCACGTGGACCGGCCGTTTGTGGCATAGGTGGTGCACGGCGCACGGTCCAAGTCTTCGTTGGAAGTGACGATGGATTTCCATCTGAACAACTTCTGCTACTCATAGACACGCCTCAAAGCTCACTCCGCTCATCGCAAGCTCCAATCCTCTTACACTCTCTCGCCATCCTTCTCCAGCGCTCTCCTCTCATCTCTTAACTTTCACCAAGCTTCTACCGCAGCTTGACGCAAAAATTGTAGATCCGTCGAGCTGCACGACTTAGTTTTATACTGGGCTGCTTTATCGTCACTTTAGAGGTGAGACTCTCTGACACACTGAAACACCTGTCGCGCACTCTGCTGCAGCTTTGGTCTGGAGGCATCGCATTGAAAGACGCAACGCTGATACCGCTTCATCATCAGTCATCGTTTCCACTTTCCGCGCCGCCGATTTACTTGCATCTGTCCGCTTCTTGGTTTCTTCACTATGGCTTCTGAATCCGCTATGAACGGCACCTTCGTCCCTCAGAATGGCTATGGCTCGATAGATCAGTCTGGCTACACCGCCCCCAGCTACCCTTCCTCTGCGCCTTCCCAATCAAACAACTCTGCTGCCGACATTCCCAAGGATGAGGTCGGCTGGTACTTCGTGGAGCAGTACTACACGACCCTCAGCCGCAGCCCCGAGAAAGTCTACGTACGTGAAAGAGTAGTACAATAAGACAAAAGAGACATTCATTGACTGGCTGCAGCTCTTCTACAACAAGCGTTCACAATTCGTCTCTGGCAATGAAACCGAGAAGGTTGAAGTTTGTGTGGGACAACGGGTACGTATTCTCTTTTTCGACAGCGCACAAGATTGCCGATGTGCTGAACCGGCAATTAGGCCATCAATGAACGCATCAAGGAGCTTGACTTTTCCGAGTGCAAGGTCCGCGTCACCAATGTCGACTCGCAGGCCTCGGATGACCACATCGTCATCCAGGTCATCGGTGAGATTTCCAACAAGTCGGCTCCTCACAAGAAGTTCACCCAGACTTTCGTTCTCGCTGCTCAGACTAACGGCTACTTTGTGCTGAACGACATCTTCCGTTACATCATTGAGGAGGAGGATGAGGCCGAGGCAACCGAGGAGTCCGCTGCTATCCAGGAGCCTGCCTCTACTGCTGTCCAGGAGCCCGAGCACGAGACCTTGACCAGCTCTGAGGACCCTGTTGCTATTGAGGAGGACGCTGCCAAGGTTGACAAGGAGATCGAGGAGAAGATCCTTGCTGACAAGCCCGAGGAGACCGCTGCTCCTACTGCTGTCGTCAACGACTCGCCCAAGGTTGAAGCCGCTGAGCCCGCCCAGGCTGAGACTCCTGCTGCTGCTGCTGCTGCTGCTGCCGAGTCTACCGAAGCCCCCGAGGCCGTTCCTGAGGCCGCTACCGAGACCGCCGCCTCTGAGGTTCCTGTTGCACAAGAGTTGGAGACCGAGAAGCCCAAGGACCCTGAGCCTACTCCCGCCGTCCGCTCTCCTGTGAAGCAGGCCGCCCAGCCCGCAAAGGCTGCTGCTCCTGCTAAGCCTGTTGCTCCCGCTGCTCCTGCTGCCCCCAAGACATGGGCCAACCTCGCCGCCGCTGCTCACCGTGTTGCCACCCCCGTCGTCGCTCCTCAACCATCCGCTTCTGCCGCTCCTGTCCAGCCCAAGACTGCTCCTCAACCCGAGCCTGCAGCCAAGCCTACACCCGCTGCACCTGCCCAGGAGGCTGCTGCTGCCCCCGCACGCGAGTCTTCCCCTGCCGCCCCTAGTGCTGATCAACAAGAAGAGTGGACCAGCGTCGGCGACAAGAAGCAGAACAAGGGCCAGGCCGCTGCCGGTGCTCAGGACACACCCCAATACCGCGCCTATGTCAAGAACGTCCACGAGAGTATCACTCTTCCCACTTTGAGAGAGGCCATTGAGAAGCACGGTGAGCTCCAGTACTTTGACGCCAACAGACCTAAGGTAAGGCTTCCTGATCAAAACTCAACTTCGTGGGTACTAACATTCAAGCAGAACTGTGCCTTTGTCGACTTCAAAACCCTTGACGGCTACAAGGCTGCCCTCAAGGCTAGCCCCATCTCGATTGGTGAGCATGCCATCACCATTGAGGAGCGCCGTCCCAAGGACAACAACAGACCCTTCTTCCAGGGTAACCGTGGTGGTGCCAGAGGCGGCCGTGGCGGCGCCAACCAAGCTCCTCGTGGCTCATTCCAGGGCGGCCGTGGTGGCGGTTCACAGAGAGGTCGTGGCGGTGCCGCCTCTCGCGGCCGTGGCGGTGCCCAGGCTGCCTAAACGTTTTCTACGACACGGGCTGAAGCAACAGACGCGATGCAGCCCTCATCTGTAAAATATGACGCGATATGCCTCCCTTTCGAAAAAGTTCTTTCTCAGCGTTAAAGCGATTTGGAGACGGACTCCAGAGCCTCGAGACGCTGCTCAAAACTTCACACATTTGTCACTAATGCATAGCGGCGCGTGTTTCTCATTGGTTTCTCTTTCAATCTTACCGACTGTGTTTCTGTTGTTTGTTGCGGAGTTTTATGGGCTTTGCAGTCTGTACTAACACGGTTGCGGATGGGCTCTGGAAGGTGTGGATGGGATGTCGAAAACGGTGGCCTTTCTTCGGAGCACGTGGATCATCTGGCGTAGTTTGGCTTGAGGGTGAATGAAGAAGCAGGCCAAGTAGGGCTGTAACTTAGTATTGTGCATGATCTTCATGGACGACGGTAGATATGCAGAATAAACGATGACGTTCCTCATGACAACCTTCTATACCAGTGTCTTACATTGCTTTGGTCAACCCAATCCATCGAGTACTCATTTTGACCAGCCTCAAGACAATGAGACAATAGATAGTACATAGTGTGACAGGACAAGGGGAAGTCGGGAGGAACGTTGAAGATACGCACGGTTCATGCGGGGCCCCGCCGATCAGATGCGCAGCTTATCATGTCATGGGCTCATCCATCTACTTGGACTTGTCACAAAGCGTCAAGTCGTCTTATCGAGCAAAATAGTCGTATGATCAACCGTATAATGAGAATTTCTTTCCGTGGTACTTCTGGGACCTCATCGGCGTCCTCAAAGCATCTTCAGAACAAGTCTACCACCATCCCTCTTCGATCATGAGCCACTCCGAACGAGCGTGGTCGCGGTCAAAGAAGCTCCCCTGTACTGATGCAGGTACCGCACCCATCCCGGCATACACGCAGCCACCGACCACCTTCTTCTTAAGGAGAGAGAGGGATATGAAAAAGGCTCAGGCCGAAAAGTGTGACACGCAGCAGGACCAGGACAACAACTATGGCGTCGAGAGCCTGGATGAAACCCTCGAGGCTGCCTTCGCCTCCAAGACCCCAGAGTCGTCTTCGTCTCCCTCGAACACCATCTCTGGCAAGAAACGGAAGATTGGAAACCCTGTCCACCCCAAGATCGCTGCAGCTGCTCAACGTATCATATCCTCCGAAGAGCGGCCTTCGTCGCGAACATCTTCAATCTCATCCCCTGCGCAAAGACCCTTGACTCCATCTCCAACCCGTCGCCATATTCGAAGCGAATCCCTTATATCGTTGGGTCGTTCTTTCACCTCTCTACATGCTGGCGACACCAGCACTCCACGATCACCTAGTGTGAAAAGTGTACGTCTTTCAGACGAAGAAGGAAGTATCATCGACGATGCTGCTAGTCAGGCCCTACACTCCTCAAGTGACGATGATGATGTCTTCGCTGACGAGACTTTGCTTGATTCCGCCTCCCAAGCCGTTCCCCAGAGCAGTATACCTCAGTTGATCATGCCCAGCATATCCATGCCTGCGCGCCGACCATTCACAGAAAGAGGCAAGCGCATGCCCCGACTTAGAATCATGATCGCTGGACCTTCCGGCATAGGCAAGACGAGCCTGATAAAGAGCATCGTCCAGGTGTGCGAAGACATTGTTCATGTCGACCCTGTTGTGGCGGTTGGCTCATCCTCAACCTCGACTACAGTTGCACATGATTTATTTGAAACTCATGCCTCGACCAAGTCCTATCCTTCTTGGTGGTCAGACATCGAACAAGGACGTGGTTTGAGACGACGAAAGAGTATGGGAGACTCCATCCTTGAGCGCAACATCTCCTTTATTGATACCCCTGGTTGGGTCATGAGTGGCGCAAGCAATCGAGAAAACATGGACGATGCCATTAACACCATTCACGAACATATAGAGGCGTCACTGCGAAGAAACACTCTGTCAGGAGAATTGAGTGATGCAGATCTGCTCGGAGTTCTGAGTGGCAGCGGAGGATTTCAAGTTGATGTGTTACTCTACATGTTCCATCCAAGTAAGTCTGTTATACTTGCTCATGACATTAAGATGACTGACATTATTTCAGCATCTCACCAGATCACACCTACTGAAATCGATGTTCTTCGGCGCCTATCCGCACTAACCAACATAGTACCTGTCATCGGTAGAGCTGATACATGCCAAAGTGACAATCTCATGGACACAAAGACAGCTATCCGTTCTAGTCTGGAAGCCGCTGGGGTCGGAACATTCACCTTCCAGGGAGCCGATGCTCAAGATGTCTTGACATCGTCGCCTTTTGCAGTGTCGTCAGCCGTGAGCGAGGACGCGGACACTATGGATGCGAGCGTACTCATGTCCTCTGAGTATGTGCAGCCTTTGGTCTCCAGCGATCTTACCCAGTTGGTCGATCGGCTGTTCGACTCTGATAACGCTCAGTGGTTGCGACACTGTGCTGTCAAAAAGTGCATCCAATGGCGAAGAGAATACCTGAAAACATCGTTCGACTCACACAAACGCGAGCTTCGCGAGCTTGCTCTCGAAAGACTCGGCTGTCTACAAGATGCTGCTCCATCTTCCATCTCTTCTGTGTTGTCTTCGCCTTCGGGTTTCCTAGCGCCACAAGTACCTACTCCAAGCCAGCGAGGGTCATCACCCAACCCCTTCAAACTTGTACCTGCCATATACACAACTTCGCAGTACGACTTCGGTCGCTGTGTCGATACTCACAATCTTGAAAGAGATAGCATGAACTTGCCACAATGGGCATACAATCTAAAGGTTGCCCTCGATATCGAAACCCAAGAAAGGAGACAATTGACCACAGGTACTGACGGAAGACAAAAGGCTAGCTCAGCCTTGGTCAAATCTGGCTACGAGATACCTCACTATGTGAATCGTAGCGAATCAGACAGCCTCGATCGTCAAGACCCCCTGGGCTTGCTTGCGCTGAGCCAACGACTTCATATCAACAGATGGAGTCTTCTGCAGGTGGTCGGAGGGTGTGGTGCTGTCGCCACGGTCTTGGTCTGGGTAACAAGAAATTGGGCGACAGTGTCAGAAGCGTTGGGCTTGAGCACGCCGAGTGTCGAGCTCCCAGGGTATGTAGTAGTGTCAGCCAGGGACAACAGCAGGGCTCCTCTTGAATTCATCAAGGCCTTCCTGACAGGAGGGAAGTGGTAGCGACCCTAGTCAGGCAAGGAGAGTTGAAACGATAAGACGAATCAATGAGTCAAGGACAAATCCAATCAGTGTAACATGACTTGTTAGGTGCTACGAACAAGCGGAATGCGTGGTTCGTGTGCTTCCTTGCCTTAGAAATACCGCTGCACGTGGCGCTGATCGAGGCCACGTTGACGTGACAGTTGCACGACTTGATGGACAGATCCGTTACCAGCACATTGAAACGTTCGTATTGGTTTTGCTCTGCAGTGGTTATACCATGGGACAAGAAGGTCAATTGAGTAGATTCAGACAGACTCTTGTCAGCGAATGGGTTGGCCACGCGATCGTGAGAGTCAATGGCAGGATATCGTATTCTGCGGTTGCGCTGTGAAGATCCCTGGCCAGCGGCATGATCTAGCGTGTCGAGCGGTACAAAGGGGTCCGTCATCCGACACGATTTACCAGAATATGAATGCCTTTCGCGGATCACTATCTTGTCTCGTAGCTTCTTAATCGAAACACAGTCCGTTTCCCTTTGACAGATACTTGTCAGCAAATACAGGTTGTAAAGTGAACAAACAGCACACTGGCCAGAAAGCGGGTGAGACATCAGCAATGCCCGATATGAAAAGCGCGATCTAATGACCATGCAGCTGACGATAAAAGAGTCTAGCACAAGATTGACAACTCCTGAATCTCCGCATATAGATCTAGTCATGGTACGTGTCATGGGAGAGACACTGTCATTTTTCCCCATTGCCCACTTGCCTTTTAACACCAATTTTTGGATTTTGGCTTGTCTCGAGAGCCCCTCACACCACCGTTTCCAGTGTTTGCTTGTCTACGCCAATACAACGCTTCGCTGATCTCTGACATTCCAATCTCTGATAGTCGAACGACTTGTCCTCAACACACAACCAATCTCTCAGATTCTCTACACATTCCGGCGCACCATCTCTACAGCCGTCAATCGCAATGAGCACCTCTTCTACCGTCACCAACAACACAGCCGATGCTGGCTTCAAGCAAGAGGCATACCAGAACTCGCTCTCGACAACCACCTACGACACAGACAAGATCGCCGTGAACGAGCCCCGCGCATCCACGAGCACTGTCGGCACCGCCGACCCTCGCACCCAAGACATCAAGTCATGGAAGGCTGGCTTCCAGCGCATGTCTGATGAGCGCCTCGAGAAACAGCGTTACCAACTCAGCGAAAAGAAGGACGACGAAATCAACACCATCGCTCTGGGCGCAAAGGTCGAGCGCGCACTCGGCAGGAGAATGACTGGACAAGACGCCCAATTCACACGCAGAGAGTCACTGTCTACTGCGCGAACCGCACAGGGACAGCAAGAGCCAATCGAGCTGCCCGACAAGAGAAGCGTCGAGATTACTTCATGAGGAGAGAGAGCAGCATCTGGCAGGATACTATCTGGGCTGAACACTGTCTGTCGGTCACATAATCATTTGCATGGGCCAAACATTGAGTTTGGATGAGCGCGAGGGATTTCTTTTTTCGGTTAGGCGTTATTGGATACAGTTTTCTTGGGCATCGAACAGAGGCGACGCGGTTGGCTTTTGCAAGTCTGATTGTTTTGAGAAGTGATGCTCGACGGGGATTTCTTTTTGACTGGCAGAGGCACTGATATTGCATTTTAATCACCACTACAACCGAGCTGCATAATACAAACTAAGAATCACTGCAAGCGTCTTGCTACTCGAGGAATATCCTGGTCAAGTGCATTAGGTAGACAATAATGTTTTCACGTTCCGAATCGTTCTCACCTCCCCGTGAGTATGTAACGCGTGTAGCTGTGAAAATGCACAATACTAAAAAGAAACAGAATAGTGTCCACTGAGAGGCGATAGATCATAGATTCTCTATGGACATGCCTATGTTTCTAAGAGAAACTGTGTCTTTTTATAGCGTATACTCTGCTCTCTGCGTAGTCGGAGTACGATCGACTCAACTGCAAGTTACATACCTGAGCATACATGGAGGTTGTGAGAGCCTGGAGCGACTCTTATCAATTGACGCACGAGCATCTGTTTTACAACCTCAAGAAGTTTGTGTCGTGTGGGAGCAGTACTCAAGCAACTTGGTAAGATGGAAGAAGCCGGAAACAGCAGCGTGAACTAGCAGTTGCACTCAAGTTGCAATTATGCTTGACAGAAGCAATTGAAGCTGTGAGTGATGGCAGACTGTGGCTAGAAGGTTCGGTGGCAAGTCCATCGCCCACCAGTATCCCCGCAAAGTCTGGATTCACGGAGGATGCGAGAGACTTCAAGCAGTCCTGCCAGGACAGCGTTCATCAAAGGTCATGGAATTGCTCACTTTGGTATGCACAAACTGTCACATGTCACAGTCAACTGAGTAGATAACTAGTGAAAGTTCGCGGCTGTGATAGAGACTTCTAGTGGCATCTGCACAGTTCGGCGGCTGTCAAAGATGTGATGGGAAACAGTTGTTGTTGTGCGCAACGACGGGAAGCTTGGCAAGGGTCGGCGAATTCAATGGAAGCTTCTATGGAGGCGCATCCTAGTAGAAATTGCCCAGTCCTTCTTCTGACTAAACTTCCTCTCTTCACATCCACATCTTCTTTTCTCTTTCAGATACCCGGCTGTCTCTATCCCAGCAGTCACCTTTTGCTTTGATCTCTGTGTTTGTCCCTGTCTTTGAATCAATCCTCCACTACCACATTCAATATGGCCGCCGAGACCTTCGAGTTCCAGGCTGAGATCTCTCAGCTGCTCTCGCTGATCATCAACACTGTCTACTCCAACAAGGAGATCTTCCTCAGAGAACTCATCTCCAACTCG